>RJWH01007807.1:0-36433 GCA_004363575.1 Solenodon paradoxus | reverse complement strand
GGCTGGGGGGTGCTGGCTGCGGGGTGCTGGCTGCGGGGTGCTGGCTGCAGGGCGGTGCTGGCTATGGGGCGGGTCGGGAAGTGTCTCAGCCGGTCTCTCTCCTTACTAAGCTGTGAGCCTAGTGCAGGCTTTTCATTTCTTTGTACCCCGACCCCTCCCGACTCTCCTTGGAGAGCAGAGACCTGGGGACGGTTTTGCAGGGCTGATGAGCACACAGTGGAGTCTTGGGTATGAAGAACTTGTTCTTGGTTGGTTCTTAGAATAGGAACCATTATACTCATGGTGATGACTTTCAAATTGTTTCAAATGCCCCTGTTACAACAGACAGAGCCCTGTGTCTTGATAAAATTGAATATAAGGGTCTTAGCGTGCAGGTCCAGGGGTCCCTAATCAAGGCCACACCAAGCAAAGAAAGGAAAACCCAAACTGGGTTCCAACCCACCAGAACAGGGCTGGGAACAAAGACTGGATTCAGCTGACCAGATGATAGGTGTGAACTAGAAGGGGAAGGCAGCGGAGATTAGCTTGTCAAACAGTATTTTATTGTGGAGGCTGAGATCAAGGCGACCTTTTGTGAGGACGTTTATATGAAAAGAGGCACAAGATATTTTATGACCCCTTTGGAGACCCACTGCTTAAATTGTAATGCTGTTTGATCAACCTTTCACAGCTTATATGATGTTGCCAGAAGAAACTGGACATAAATCTTTCAGGGTGTCCATTTGTAAGTGGGAGAAATGAGTGGAAATTTGAGGGGAGCAGACACAGACAGAGGTAGGAAAGTCCCGTCTGAGAGTGGTCACCGGATTCGGATACTAGAACCGTGCTGTCTGGATGGCAGTTGGAGATTGGATGGCAGAAGGCAAGGTGGTTCCTTCTGGCCCGAAGGGCCCTGCTTTGCCCGCATGGCCTCACTACCCCGCAGCCAGCACCCCGCAGCCAGCACCCTGCGAACATGAGTTCACTGTGCCCGCACGCCTGTCTCCCTCACACCACTTGTTCCCACACTAGCACGTTGGCATTTGTGGGCATTTCCCGCTCCCCGGGCACGCTTCCCCCTAGGACTCTGCGTGGTTGGCTCCTTCTTGTCAAGTTTCAGATGAAATGCCACTTCCTAACAGGCTTCCCCAACCTACTGGTCCCTGCTTGTGGCATCGCCTGCTTTTCTTATCCTCACAGCACATATCACCACCATTAATGACCTTGCTTAGCCATTTGGTAACTGTCTCACCTCCTCTGGACTGTGATCTCAAGGGGCACAGAGTCTTGGGCCCTTATCACCGCCGGCAGCCCAGAGCGAGGGGTGGCACAGAGAAAGGGCACTTAGAACAGCTGCCACCGACGCCCCATTCCACATATTGAACCTACGTTGATTCGTTTAATTCCTCTTAACTCAAGCATTTACCACCAAAGAAACTGAAGCCCAGTTTGAGGAATTAAAAAAAAAAAAAAAAAGAGAGAAGAAGGAGGAAACTAACAGACTACTCGTCACAGCTGAGGTGTTACTGAATTATTTTATCTTTGTCAGTTATCTATTATGGCAGTAATTCTGGCTAACAGAGCTCCCCATTTCTTCATGCTGGTTGTCAAGGGTGCCCAGGAACAGAAAGAATATGTTTTTAAAAAATGCTTCTGTTGGGTGGGAGATTGAAACTGCATTTTATACTTTCAAGAGAGTTGCAAAGAACATTCATTACACATACAGGCTGTGTCAGGCATTCTGCTACATTTCAATTTTGTTTTATATTTGTATGTATGTAGTATGTCTTTGTGTATGTGCACATAAGATGTATGTATGTGTGTATATATGCATGTGTGTCTTTTCTGGATTTCAATCTCTGGGGTGGGATACATTTTATTTTGAAATATCTAAAGCATCCTGAGAAGTATACCACTGGTGCTTTTTCATTCCATTTGGGAAACAGACCCAGGGAGGGACATACTTAAAACTCTGGCTCACATGTTGCGATTCTGTTTTTGCTTCTCTCTGGGATTCTCCCAATAAAGACTGGACCTCGGAGCGGAGTGCCTTGGGTACAGTGGATGCTTTGTAAATGTAGTCTGAATGAGGAAGGGAGGAGAGGACACAGCCCGCTGATAAAATGCGATACTGCTGTCCTCTTAGAGATGAGGAAACTGACCTCTGATTCAGGTCAAGGTTACCGGTTAGTCAGTGAGTCTGGACTCCACCCAGATGGGCTCAGCTCCTCAGACTAGTGCTGCTTGGGGGAGGTAGGATTCAGGGTCCTGATGTCTGCTCCCCAGTTTAGGTCCCCCAGCAGGAGAGACGCAAGGGGACGAGGGTGTAGATGTTTGTTTGTCAGCTCCTGAGAGACCCCGGAGCTCTGAGTCACAGTGTCCATCCCTAAGTCCAGACTCTGCTTTGGCCTTGACCCAGAGTGGACGGGGGCGACGGGGCTGGGAATGAGTGAGGCTGGGCCTGCGTGGACGGTGAGTGGGATCTGGAGCTTGGCCAGAGTGTGGCAGCGAGCCCACTCGCGAGGACAGTACACTGACCTCTGCCCTCCGAGAGCGCAGGTCCTTCTCCATCTGGAAACTACACATGAGTCCTTGAAAGCAGCGCCTCCCTGTGGGTGCTGCCTCGACCTGACCCCTCTGTTGTGATGTTGTTGACGTTGACAGCTTTGTGTACCCCTCCCCTTAAATCAGCCTTATCTGTGGGACCCCCCTTTCCCTTCGTGAATTCCCACCGACCCGTGGCCTTCACTGGAGCAACTTGAATCTCACGAGGCACAGAGTGAGCTCTTCCCGTGCCAGGTGGCCACTGGGCCCGGGACTCAGCAGGGCACAGGGCAAGGGGGCCTCATTCTCAAGTGGGAGACATGGTTGTGGGGGGAGAAGGCAGCACCCACCAGATACAGAAGGTTGCACAACGGAACACGGTAAGGGGAGCCAAGCAGGGGAGGGGACCTGGGGCTTGGTCATAAAATGCCTCTCGCACTGGGGACATTGTTGAGGGAGATGTGACCAAGAGAAAGGAACCAGCCATGGGACTGTCAGGGGAATGTGCAGGCAGAGGGCAGAGCAAAGGCCCGGGCCCGGCTTGGTGGCTTGGAGAACCCCCAACGTGACCCGGGGAAGGGTGGGAAAGGCGCCCTGTGGGTGGCGGGGGCCAGTCCATAGATGAAGGCCGGTTCACTAGGAAACTCCATGGCTTTTGACTGTGGCCGGTGTCCCAGAGGTGTCCCTCATGGGAGGCTTTATTTCTGCTTGCCGAGTCCATGCTTCCACTCCCACGCCGGCCTCAGGTGGGAAAGAGTAGACGCTCGTCGGGCTCTGCGGATTCGGTCAAGTCCCTCATACACCTCTCCGTTGCAGCCTGTGCTCACCCACCCTGACTTTTAAAATTGTTTTTAAAGGAATATGAAGGGATATCGCATTCTAACAGCAGAAGGTGTCAGGTGCACACAGTAAATCCACATCTGTTTAAATGCAGTGAGTTCGCCCCCATTTCGTTTTTTCCTTCTCGATACCATGAGCCCCTTTAGCCCACCCCACCTCCCCCCTCCCATCTCAAATTGATTTTTAAATGAAGTCTCTGTGCATTTGACCTCTACTGCACTCCCCGTCTTCTCAAGGGGAGGGAAGTGTGTCTGCTGGCTGGTGATTCTGAGTGCGGGCTAGGATTCTGGTAGGAGGAACAGAACCATCCCGGTGAGGCAAGTCTGTTGGAATCTCGGTCTTGCCATTTGTTGGTTGTGCGCTCTTGGCAAGTCTTTAAAGTTTTTGACCCTCAATAACAGTAGGATGGATAATATAATATCTATTTCAGAAGGCTGTTGTGAGGATTACATGAGGTAATAGGTGAAAATATCTAGCCCAAAAGTGAGCGCTTAGGGGTGCGCCCGGGTGGACTAGCAGTCTAGACACCTGGGAACAGTCCCACATACACCTCCCAGGGTCCCGGGTTCAAGACCCAGGGCCGGGGGATGGCGGGAGACAACCAGTGTGAACAACACAGGGAAAATAAAAAAGTGCCTCCTCCTCCTCTGCCTGCTCACCTTCATTCCTGCCTGCACCTGTCCTTTAAAAAAAAAAAAGTGAGTGTTTAATCACGCCAAAGGTTTCCTGTTCTAGTTTTTTTTTTTTTTTTAGGATTTTATTGCAGTAACCGTTTTACAAATTAAAAAAGTCATCTTTACTAGTCTGGGATCATGTTTAGAAGCAGAGACAGACCTTCTCTAGTAACGTATCTCAAAGCACGTGACCTGTGCATCTTCTAAATGGCAGCATACTTAAAACGAGGTTCCTGCTTGGAGATGGACAACAGAACTGAGGTTATTAGGGGGAAAGGGCAGTGAGTGGAGCAGGGGCGGTGGGTCCAATGGCCAGAGGTGAAGGACTATTGGTAATTTGGTGGGCAGGGTGTGTTGTCAGGAATGGGGAACCAGCACATATGGGCCTATATTATTTTGAAAATCAAAGTTACCTCAATAAATATTACATTTTTTAGTAAAAGGAAGTACTGATTCTTGCTACGACATAGATGAGCCTGGGAAACATTCTGCTAAGTGAAAGAAGTGAAGCATGAAAGACCACACATCAGATTGTATCATTTCGTTTATATGAAGTGTCCAGACTAGGTAAACTCATGGCAGTAAAAAGCAGATTGATGGTTATATAGGGCTTAGCAGTGGGAATGAAGGATGTGGGTAATTGCTAATGGGTACAGAGCTTCTTTTGGTAGCAACACATATATTCTAAAATTGGATAATGGTAAGGTTGCAAAATGCTAAATGTTATAAGCCATTGACCTGTACCTGCTGAGTAAATTTTATAGTATAAAAATTATATCTTGATAAAGCAGTTTTCAAAAAGATGTATTTTCATTACTTTTAGGATTAATACCCAACTTAAAGATAGACTGAGTGTTAATACAAAAATGCATCAGTTACCCGAGGTACGGTTTAAAGTTCCCCTTTATTCCCTCCCCGACATTGGGCATTCACTAGAAGATTGAAAATTGAAGTCAATAGAGAATCTCTGTGAGGCTCAACTTCATAGTTCTTTTCAGAGTAAGGATCTGAATAATCACAGACATGATTGCTGGTTCTGCAGTGAAATTCATTAGCTTCATCAGTTCAGACACACATATTGAGACCCATTGTCCTAAATGCTGAACCAAAAGTAGGTCCAGTGATTTCCATTGTGACCCTGTCAATGCAGGCACACTGGTTAGGATACCAGCTATTCTGCGGGTAGTCAGAAACATAGGGTGTGTGTGTGTGTGTGTGTGTGTAAAATGATCTATCATAAGGCATAAGGAATCAGGTCTTCTCACATGGTAACAGAAGCTGACCAGTCCCAAGATCTGCAGACAGCAAGTGAAACCCAGGAGAACCTATGCTTCTGTTTGAGCCTGAAGGCAGGAAAAAACTGTCCTAGTATGAAGGCAGTTAGATAGGAGGAATTAATTCCTTTCCTCCATTCCCGAGGAGGGTCATCCATTCGCTTCCATTCAGGCCTTCAACTGATTGAACAAGGCCCACCCACACGAAGGTGTACAGTCTGTATTACTCAGTCTACTGATCGAAATTTTGATCTCACTTAGAAACAGCCTCACAGACACACTCAGAATAATGTAAAATCTGAGCACCTGGGGCCAGATCAGGTTGACACAGAAATATACTCATTATTATATCAGTCTAGTGAAACATCCTCTCACCTGTCAGAGTTCCTGGAAGAGGTGGGAAGTACTGCCTGCTATACTTCTTGAAAGCTTACTTGGCACCAAAGGCCCAGATAAGTCCGGCAAAGAAAGGAAACCTGTTTACTTTCCCAAACCTAAGGTTTCTCAGTCTGATCAGTCTAGAAAGACTCATACACCCCTTTTTCTTTTCAAATTTCATTTTGTTCTTTTTGTAAGACATGCGAGTATCATGGACTATTTCAGAGCGATGCTATAATAATGCCACGTGGATTGCACTGCACTGGAAGTATATATATTGTACGGCACGGAAATGGCACATTCTGTCAGGATGGGACCGGGTGAGGGAGCAAGAATATTAGGCAGGCTTTGTAAAGGAGGATTCAGCTGAGCAGGGAATGAGGCGCAGAAGGCGATCATGTGGCTGCCTGGGATACCCATGAAGAAGTGGCAGTGACCATCTATAATATTCCACTGGGTGCTTCCTGGTGGAATGGTGGTTTGGTCACTGCCTTTGGCCCAAAGCGTAGTCCACATCCATCTCATGAACATCCCACATACATGATACATGATACATCCCACATTTGCATCCCAGAACCAGGATGAGCAACTAAATAGATCAAATAAAGTGCTGCTTCTTCTTCTCTTTCTGCCTACCTGCCTGCTTGCCTTCATTCCTGCCTGCACCTTTCCTTTAAAAACAAAGCAAAATATATGTGTGTTATGTATACACACACACGTATGTATGTATGTAAACGTGTGTGTTTGCTCCATGGGCTTTCCCCTGCCTAAAGGCAGCACAGCTGCATGTGTCGTGATGGTACTTCAGTTCTGTCTTGGTGACAGGAAACCCTTACTGAACCCCAGTGGCACCAGTGGGTCATCGAGTTCAGTTGACTCCTGATGCCCCCAATTTTCTAACGCTTCTGGTACCGAACTTGGTGTCAAAGGTGTCTGTCTCTCTGTAAAGTTTATGGTCTTAATTTTTCACCAAAATGACATTGAGAGAGACACAGAGAGCAACACGGAGGGGTGGACAGAAAGACAGAGTTAGGCACACGAGAGCTAGTAATGACGTTCTCTCTCCAGTCTCTGATTTCTCCTGGGAAGTCACTCACGAGGGAATGAAAACTCCCTACCGCAGTAGATCCTCATCCCAGCAGAAGTCACATGATGTAGCCCAGAGCTTGGCCAGTGGCCTTCTGTCTCCAAATGCGGCTCCTGGCTCTAGGTAGCTAGAGACCGTAGCCACAGCAATGCGTCACTGAGGGCCAGCTCTGCCGGCAGCTCAGGCCACTGCTGGGCACGTTGCGCTGCCACCTCCAAATTTATCTAATAGGGATCAACTGTACCTGCCTCCTGGGACAAGCATGTGGCAGCTTTAAAACAGGTCCCAGTGTCTCTCAGAACTGCCCTTCAGCAGGAGGGAAGAGAGTGGGAGGGGTGAGAGTCATGTTCAGAAGCAGAATTGCTGGTTGACTAGGGAATACGAGAATGCCAAAAGCAGGGTTGACACCTTCTACCTCAAATCAGGAGCCCTCCTCCAGGAGGCATGACTCAGCAGGGGCACAAAACCAAAACCGATTTCAGCAAAGCGGGGAGCAGGCTCCCTAACCCCAAAACAGCAAGAAAGAAACACTTTGATTTTTCTAACAATTATCAAGGGAGTTATGGTGGAAACAATCAGAAATGGGTCAGACTTCTGTTTACTGTATGGTTTCACCTGGTTTTTATTTTGAATTCCGTTGTTGAGGGGTCCAGTGGTTTTGCCAGGGCTTAGGGCCTCCAGAAGTGCAACCTGGCTGTCGTTATGCTGAGTGCGTGCATGTCACTGCTGGGGTCCCATCGGTGGGGTGGGGCCATTCGGAACATGTGGCGTGGGCTGATTTTCTTTAGGAAATAGTAAGATTTTATGGATTCCCATACCACCCTGTCCAGACCTTACACTTCCAGGAGGTCCATCCTTGATGTACCAACACCAGACTATCACCCCCAAGGGAAAATTGAAAAAAAAAATTTTTTTTTTTAATTTTTTTAACTTTAATCTTGTTCATCTTTTGACATAGTGCATATTGCTGGGCAGTAAGTAGATGCTTACTGGCTGTTTGTTGAAGGAAGGATGGAATAGTAAGTGAATATGTGGATCTTCACCCCTGAACTCATCAGGTCCATTGTGCTGGCGTGTCTTAGCCGCGGAGTCCAAGCTAGAGAGGCAGCCTGGAGACCTGAAGTCTGGTGGATTAGCAGGCCAGGGAGCTGAAAGAATGTTCCCTTAATGGTTACACTGGACTATACACTGCTGGCAGACGAAAAGTCAGCAGTGGAAATGAGGGAGGAGCCAGGAGGCACAGCAGAACCTGGGGGAGAGCAGGGCCCCAAAGCCTCAAGCTGATGGCATCATTGGCAAGAAAGGACTCTCCCTGCAAAAACTGTGTGCAGACACATGGGCGTGGTTCCTCCTCAGAGGAACCTTTCCTTTCCTTCTTTCTTAAAGGATTCTAGAATAAATAGGAATTGGTAGAAACTAGAGATGGGTGGGTAGATGGATGGATGGATGAATGGAATGGCAGGCAGGTGAGTGTCTGGCTGGAAGAATGAATGGGAAATCAAGGAAACAGTGAAAAGTGTTGGTCTTGAATGGCAGACTAACAACCTGTTCACTCTCTGAGCCCAATTCTGTCATCTGTAAAAAGAAAATGATAAACCTTCTCCCTAGCTCCAGGGGCGCTCCGAATGAAAACCAGACACCTTTGTTCAGTTCAGGTGCTTTACAGCTGTAAGGAATTATTAACTGCATAACCTCTCCCTTCCAAAGACCGCCAATAGTCCCCCACACTGCAAATATATTGTGATTAAAGTGCAAGACTAAGTCAAAGTCTTAGTAAAGTCTGTGATCACTTTGGAATTCCTCCAGCAAACTCTGCATGGATTTTGCCCCCCTCCTCTCAACTCCTAAGCAATTTTTCTTATGTTGGAGATTGCCAAGATTTTATGGCTATTCGGTTATCTTATCCATCCAGATGGTTAGCATTAATTTATGCTGAAATAAATCTGCAAGACCTCATCAGTCTTGTTGCTCTAGAAGCATTAGATGTAAGACACCCCCCTCCCCCAAATAAAAACCCAACATTAAAATAGAGCCTCCTGAAAACGCTGAGGTGTGAGGTTGCTGCACACTTGCCATTCAATTTAACTTGAAATTCTGCTTTTCTATCCCTTTATATTTATGTGCAAGCAAATTAGGTTGTTTGGTACTTTAAAAAAAACAAACCTTATTTTATGTCTCTCTATATAAGATATAGCTACATCTCTATATGTTCTGTCTCACATTACTTAGAATTTCTTTGTATTGAGAAAAATTAAGCTGTGATCTATCACCAGATGGTAAGTTCTGAGCACCTTTTTTCCATTTTTAGACATTAGTCATTAAGGCATAATTTTACATCAGTGACCAGGGACTCAAATACTTATTAGCTAAGTGACCCCAGGCAAGTCTCCTGGCTGAGCTGAGCTCTGTGTCCATCAGGACTCCTGTGAGAATTAAAGTGATAATGCATGTGAAGTGCCTGGCATATAATAGCATTTAATAAGTGCTCTTTGGTGAGCGCCATTGTTGTGGTTAAGCTAATGAAGGATTTTGTGTGAGAGAGTGGGCCTACACTTTGATTTAGAGCAAGTTCGAACAAAATAACAGCTCCTGGTTCTGTTGACGCTGAGTTCTGCTCTCTGCACTTCCCAGTACGTAAACTGATTTACATCACAACTCCTGTGCTGCTGGATTTCTCGGGCAGGTGCTCTGGTGTCTTCTGATGGTTCCAGAAATGCGTGCCCACATTTCTGCCTGGTGAGCCATAGGATTCGCCTGGCTTTTCCTGCAAGTCAAGGGGACAGCAGTGCAGCCTCTGGCCATGGTCCTAGGGCTTGCTGGACTGTCCCTGAGTCTAAACTGTGGGACCACTGTGCTCTGAGAGATAATCCCCTGTGTTTCCCTGCTCCCCCAGGGGAGCAGACCCTGGTGGCCGGTTGCGATTGGTTGTTGCAAAGTCTAGGAAACTTGACTCCGGGACTAGATGTGCGCAGATTAAGTTACTAAGTATCACTCGCTATGAACTCTATTTAGAGCTTTAGGACTCCTGCCTGGCTACTACCATCTATCAAAAGAAAAGAGCAGCTAAAGAGCGCCTTTATGTTTTTTTGGTTGTTGTTAAACTTGGTTTCACGAGTTTATATTCTGAATCACTATCCCTCTGACTCTTTCTGTAACAGTTGGTTTGAGTCATATGTAGGTACCAACTTGCGAGGCATGTGTCCTCTCTGGTGTAGATGCCACAGACTTGTAGGTAATACAGCCACCTCTCTGGTGTTGCCAGGTGCCAGAAGGGACCGTGATAGGCCCGGGGTCCAGGACGCGAATGGTGGGGTCAGCAGGGTTCGTGCCAGTCACCAGCACTTCTGAGGTCATCGCCCTATAGCCAAATGCTTTTATGCCTTGTCTTCTTCCCATGTGGGTGTTGGAGCCAAGGTGTTGACTGAATCTCAGTTGCATCTTGCACCTCAGAGGTGCTGAGAAATGTCTATAAATCCTGTGTTGCCACAGCAGTTACACGGATGACCAGGAGTGGCGCTCATTGATTGAGCACTTTCTCTGCCCCGCATAGCACGCTGAGTTCTTGACGCCGATGATTTTGTTTCTCCCTCCAGCCACCTGATTAAGTGGAGGCTGTGACGTCTCTATTTCGCTGATGAAGAAACTGAGGCCAAGGAGCTTAAGGACTTGCCCACAGTCAGACAGAAACCAGGGGCAAAGATTTGGCCCCAGGGTGGTCTTCGGAAAGCCTCTGAGAGCTAGCCAGGTGCTGAGCTGAGACAGGAGGATAGATGCCCAACGTCGGTTTAGCTCAAGTTTTCTTTGAAAGAAGTGGCTTTGCTCTGAGCAAGACCTAGCATGTGAAGGTAAAGAAAGCGTAGCCTGTTCAGAATTCTTTCATTCACTCATTTAGCAACTGCTTGTTGAGCACTTACTATAAGTATATGATTAATGCTACTAACTATATTTATTTGACATTTCTCTGTGCCAGGCACTGTGTTAGGTGCCATCTTCTGGCAGTGCCTTGACATCCTCGGTACCTGCCCGAAGCTGGAGACGGGTAGGGGAAGTGCCTGGTCTTTAACGAAGCTCCAGGAAGACCATCACCCAACATTCTATCTCAGGAGAGAAATCTGTTTCCTCCCTCCACACACCCCCTGCCTCTCTAAGCTCTGTTGTCCGATTCTCTGCCCCCACCCCCCCGCCCACCTCTCCCACCACCTTCCCTCCCCTGTCACCTCTTACTACCCCCATCAACACACACCTCTTTCACAAAAGCTGGTTGTTCTTTTGATTTAAAACCACTATGCAGAAATCATCATTTAGGTCCAAACTAGGTCGATTCGATGTAGCGAGCTGGGTGACTTTGCATGAAGTTCTCCAGCGTATTTTTCATTTAATTGTTAATAGTGATTATCTCCCCATTCAGGTGGGCTAAAGCCCTTGTGACAAAGGTGAAGATTTAAAAAGAACCTATTCCCATGTAGCCACAGGAAATCAATTGGGCAGAGAAAGGACTGAAAAGAAGGAGCAAGCAAGATTTCATTTTCATTAACATAACATGGTACCTATAAATAAAGTGAGACTCTGGTTAATAGCTTTCTGTTAAAGCAGAATTGACGGGGAGAGCTGCATTAGAGAGCTTTTGCATGGGGAGTCCTTGAGGATTTATTTAGATATGTCTTTCCTGTCAGAATCTTCTGTGCAGCCTGAGGATCGAGTCCCTTCGATTGTACTTTCTTTTCAATTAGCTCAAACATTTGTTTGTTGGTATAAGTTGTCTTTACTGACTATCTCCTTCCTGGATACGAATCACAATTGATTTTCAGCTCTGGCACAGATGGAAAATGGAAGCATTCACACTGACATCCCAGGGCTTCCTCTGGTCTGTCATGGAGAAAACAGTGAAAACAGTGAGCCCACTTTAAAAGAGAGATGAGCAAGAAAATAAAAAGCTGTCTGGTCAAACAGTGTAATGTGGAAATAGTATTTTTAGAAGTGCAGTTTCTCTCACTGCAGTGACTACTTATTAGAATCGTCTTTGGTCAGCAACCAAGAGAAGTCTTTTCTTTCCTTTTTTGTTTTTAAATGAAAGGTGAAGGCAGGAATAAAGGTGAGCAGAGGCAGGCAGGCAGGCAGGGAGAGTAGGAAGAAGCACTCTCCTTTATTTAGTTGTACATCTTAGTTGTTCCTGCCCGTCCTGGGACTTGAACCCAGGTCCTTGGGATGCATGTGGACTGCACTCAACCTCTACTCCACCAGGGGGCGCTGAGAGGTCTTATCTTGACTGAAAGACCAGATTGGCAAGATTCAAAGAACTAGGACATGCACAGATGCCCCGTCTACTTTCTTCCCACCCGCGCTATGTGTTCAAAAGTGTAGATTCTAAGTCCAGTCCTGTCTGTGAGGAGCAAGTGGCCTGGGACAGGTCTCTAGCCCCTCAGTTTGTTCCCGTCAGGGAAAATTGTAATACCCAGCTTCCATGTGAGCTGTTGGCTAGGTCATTCTGAGCTTCTTTCAACTCCAGATGTGTCATGACCATGCCATGTTCTGTGTCCTGTCTCTTCCCCAGGGTTTCTAGAGAAGTTTCTAGAGTGTTAGAAAGAGAATCTGACTTTCAGCTCAGCCTTGAATTATTAGAGGACCCCAAACCAGTGTTTCCCAAAGTGGGATACCCTGGCCAACAACTCTGATTCTAGTGGTCATGTGTCTACTTTACTTAACATTAGAAACCACATAACAGGCTCATGTGTCTTTTTCTCCGAAGAGCAGGACAGGGGACACCTGACTAGATGAAGCCTAGGCTGAGACTCGTGCATAGACACAGCTGCAAGTGTGATGAGGCCGTGAGCGACTGCCTCTGGAGAGTCAGTTTGCAGCAGACTCTTCTCTCCCCTTAGCTGCTGGCTCCGTGGCTGAGAGGAGCCACAGACCAACTCTCATGCACCCTCCTTGCCTTTGACGTGATCCTCTTACTTACGTGCATACGTGCATTTTGATGGTAAGATGATGAAATCAGCAAGAAAACTTCTTTCTTCCCGATTGGACTCCCAGTTCTGAAGGCCTGGTGATCCCGAGACCAGCTCCTGGCAGTCTGTGCGGGCACAGCAGCCTTGGTTCTGAGCAGGGAGACGGGCGCTTAGCTGCTCCAACCGAGTGCCCTTGACCGGCTCCGGCAGCCCCCACCTTGGGGGTCGACCTCCCTCTGAAGTTCATCTGCAGTCTGTGTGTCTGTCTACCTGGGTCTGTCTGCAGCGCACAAGACATTGCACCGCGCACTGGGGGTTCCGTTCAACGTGATCAGCAGAAACAGTGTTAGAAATTCAGGAGGCCACTTCAACGGCAATTTGTTGCGTCATTTGTTGGGGATCACGGAATTACAGTCAGGGTACACCCGTCACAAGGGTGCCCCTGCCACACATACAAGGGACAAAGCCAGGGATTCTTATGGGAAGAAACTAGGAAGAGAGCTGATTAGGGTTACCAAGCCTCAACTGTTCTTGGCTCTACATAATTGGTGACAGATGAGATGAAAACGGAATCTGACTGATTCTGTCCTTTGACTGCAAGTCCGTAATTATCAGTTTCATCTGAATGAGTTCTCCATTGTTTGTTGCATGGTGTCTTAAAACAATCCCTTTGGGAGCAGCTCCGAGGTATTTGGCCCTGGCCATGGGGTGTAGACCATACGGGGGCCGAGGAACCAGGTGGGGTGAGATGGGGGCACAAGTAGGTGGGAACAAAATCTAAACAACTAAATAAGAGTGCTTCCTCCTCTCCCTTCCTTCCTGTCTTGAAAAATGTATGGGTGTGTGAGAGTCGATAAAGAAACGTCTAGTTAAAAATTATATTAAAAAATGTCTTTGGCCCAGTTCAGAAAGATAGGGAATAAAATTCCTTTGCTAGGGCTCCCCCAGATCCCTTAAAGAAATGACCTTACCTAGTGTTTGCAGTTTTCTAGCTACTGTCTTGTTTTGTTTCTGTTTGTCTTGAAAGGAATGGTACAGGCAGGAATGAAGGTGAGCAGAGGCAGGAAAAGGGAGGAGGAAGAAACATTTGATTTATATTATTTCGTCGTTTTTCTTGGTTGTTCTCACTAGCCCTGGGATGTGAACCCAGGTCCTTGGGATGTATGTAGATTGCGCCCGACCACTGCTTCACCAGCTATAACTTGAAGTGCTGGATGCATTTGAACTCACTGGCTCATCATCACAAACCTATGATGAAATACCATTTCATGTCCATCCATTTTGCAGAGGAGGAAACTGAGGCACAGAGAAGTCGAGTAACTTGCCATGTAACTTGAGGTGGAGCCCAAACCCCCTGCTCTTGAGTGACAGCTGAAAGCATGGGATGACAATAGGATTTTTTCTCCACAAAGTGGGCACTCTGAGGACAGTGGTGGGAGTACTTATGCCCGTCAGCAGGCCTACGCTGGGACTGTCTCGGCCATAACTGGATGTGTGCTCACCTAAATGATACTACTGTCCTATAGTGTAGGTAGTCACGGGGGGCAGGTGACAAAAAAGTGGCATGTTAATGCAGTGTGCCGAGTGTCAGGAGGTGGGGGCTTCAGGGGTCTCTGAAAGCGGGAGCCATGAGAAAGGCCCCTGACTATTCTCTGGGCATCTGAGAGGGCTTCCTGGAGGAAGGGACAGCTGTGATGAGAACGAGGGCTGGCCAGGCAGAGCAGTATATCTGGGGGAGGGCTGATGCTGACTCTGGGGAGGGGTCTCTGGCCTGGTCTTGGCACACCCCCATTCTCTGGGACCTTAAAGAAAATGAGATCTACTTTATATCAAGGGTTTGCAACCTTTTTCTTCAAGGGCTAGCTAGTACATATTTTTGGCATTGTGGGTCAAGAAGCAAAATCAAGGATATGATGTGGGAATGTGTAGCCATTCAAAATATAACCATTTAAAAAGAGGAAGATGGTTCTTAGCTCCAGGACCATAAAAAACAGGCGGTTGACTAGACTTGGCCAGCGGGTTATGCAAGAGGTAATCATCTTGCCCAGCTTGAATCAGCATGTCTGTTCTTCGGGGCACTTTGCTGGGCATTGTACAGACAGTGGAGAAGCAGCTTAGTGTTGGGGGCACACAGTTCAGAAGTGCAAAGCCCAGCAGACCTGGGTTCAAACCCACTTCTCCCAGTTGGCAGCAGTGGGGCCCCAAGAAGCCACTGCAGATCTGTTTCCTCAGCCTCTAAGTATGGCTGGCATGGCCCCTCTGAGGGCCCTGAAGGTCCAGAGAGACCCCATCATTGGCGCCCTCCTCATTCCTCTTATTCATCGTCACCAAGCACATCCTGCAGGCCAGGCTCTGCCTCTGCCCCAGGGTCAGCAGCCAGGCCTGGTGGTCAGGCCCGATTCACGGATAAACTGACTGTGTATTACGGTGGCCAGTCCCTTGGGGTCCAGAGCAGACGCACAGGCCTGTGTTCTGACCCTCTTTAGTGATAGAAATGAGTTTGATGGAAGTGTTCCCTCCCCCCAGTTGCCACCCAGTCACCCTACCTGCATCGTGTTTATTTCAATAAAATGAAGCATGAATGTGGTGGAAAGGGTGTGAGCTTTATGAGAACAGGTGATGGAACTTCTTTGAACTCCTGGAATAAAAAGACGACGCCGAGCCTGTCTGGAGCTGTAGGTCTCTGAGGTCCCGTCAGTGGGGAATGATGGAAGTCTGCTAGCGCCTCTGCTGTCTTCCGTTCGCATCAGAGCTGTCTATTGTCAGTGCGCTCAGCCAGAATGACATGGAGGTCTCAGCTTTGATGTGAGAACGACAGTTCCCAGGGCCCGAGTCACATTCCGGGGTCCAGCATTGCAGACGGAAGCTTCCATTGGTAGATACTCCTGGCTGGGTAGAAAACAAAGCACCCAGAGAAGATTCTGGAAGCTGGTCCTTGAGTCAGATGCTAGGAAATTACAGTGGCAACTGCCTTCACGTCCTGGCGGTGTTACAAGCAGCACGTCTCCCCTTGCACAAGGAGCAGGATTTCCTTGAACCTCAGTTTCCCCCTCTGTAAAATGAGTCTGGAGTTGCCCACCACCTGGCTGGCCGTGAGGACGAAGTAGTGAAAATTGCTTGAGTTGTAGTGAGCGCTTCTGTTGACTTACCCATTAGGTGACGCCGCCCCATTAAGAGAGAGAAAACTCATGAGACAAACAGTTCTCAAAAATGTGTGTGTGTGTGTGTGTGTGTGTGTGTCCAATTTTGTGTTTCCACTCCATGCACCAGCATTTCCTGGACACCTACTCTGTGCTAACCCCAGGAGACATGAAGGTGACTTGGGCACAGCTCTTGGCTGCCGGGCGAGCTTCCAGACAGATATTTTTAACATTTCCAAACTCATTTTAGGAGTTTACTTGAGCGCTTCTTGGGCAAGTGTGGCATTGCTACAGGTGGAGGTAACTGGCCCTGACGCTTCCCTCTGAAGTTATGTGCTGGGAACAGGGGCACGGCCTGGGAGGAAGCTGACATCACTGGAGGTGTTCCTATCAAGAGGACCACGTTTCTACAGGTGATGCGACCCAGCCCCCGTGTTGCATGGGTGCAAGTCTGAGAGGGGAAAGCACAGGAAATGTGTTGTTCTGCCTGTCTGCACAGTGCACCCTCAGACCCCAAGGGACCCCTCAGGTGACTTAATGTCCCATCTCCATGCTCCTTCGAGGCCAGTTAGTGGCGAATAGTTTTCAAGCCTTCTGTGTGAGTCCACCCACTCCACCTCTTCCCCTTCCCGCCCCGCACTGTGGGGTGTTTTTGAAGATAAAGCAAAGTCACTAAGTGATCTCTCATACTCTTGCTCACCGTCCCAATTCAACACAACATTTTGGCACGTTTCCTTTTTCATTGATCCGCATTCATAACAGAGCTACATCCCCACCCAAGTAGAAATCACGTCTAAATGTCCACTTCCTTCATTGGCGTCCTCTTCCTTCATTGGCAACCTCTTATGACTTCGCTCTCGAAATGCATCTATCTTTGTAGTTTCACTTCTGCTCTCTGTGGCCATGTGCAATACAGAGTACAGGTTTGTATTATCACCACTCCTACAGGTGCCGTCATCCTGAATATCTTATTCTCCACTTTGCCTGGTCTGCTCCACCGTGGGTTTTGAGGTCCTGCTCTGTGCATCCCTGTTTGTTTGCATCACTGTGTGGTCTCTCATCAGACCACAATGCCACATTTTATGCAATTTTTTTTTTTTTTAAAGGAGAGGTACAGACTAGAATAAAGTCAAGTAGGCAGATAGGCAGGAAGAGAGAGGAGGAAGAAGCCTGCATTTTATTTACTTGTTCATCTGGGTTGTTCCTCCCGGTCCCGGGTCTTGAACCTGGATTCTTGGGATGGATTGTCGACTGTCGGGCAGCCTTATCCACTAAGCCACCAAGGAGTTCCAGTTTTTTAGTGTATCGCCATCTCCCTGTCGATAGACACTCCACCTAGAAAAACCCTCAGTTTTTCATCTTTACAGACAATTTTGTTTGGAACATTCAGCTCAGGTCAACCTCGGGGGTCCCAAGCGGTGAGTTCCCTGCAATGTGTGTGTCAAAACACCCACCAACAGGGGACTGTGTTTTGCTGTTCCCGCCCAGACCCTTGCAGTTGGCAGGCCATTTGTGTTTCTTACCAGCGGAATGGCTCTCCATTGAAAGAATTTCAGAATAAGAAATAAGAAATAGCAAGTCAGCCACTTTTACCAAGGGCTTGATTATAACCAGGGACCTCTGCTGAGGGCTCATTTTGTGATGTTTCTGCTCTTATCTCTGCAGCCCCACAGATATGATAGCCCCAGTTAAAAATGGATAAAAGGAGGCTTAAGGGAGTTAATTTGCCCTCGAGCAGAATGTTAGGAAGTAGAGGAACAAGAATTCTTACTCAGGGTTAATTGACTTCAAAGTACCTGCTTTTTATATCCACCACCACACTGCCCTCATCACTGAGATTTGCATATATATTTTAGGAGTACATTTACATATTATCCCAGTTTCACTCTTTTAATAACCCTGTCATGTAAGCTATTATGCCCATTTTACAGGTGGGAATACTAAGGCCGGCAAAAATGAGTGGTTTGCCCTGATCACAGGATGCTTTCAGTATTTGCTGACTCGTTATACCACCAACACCTGTTTTTAAGCCATTTTTCTGTTCAGTTTTCATCACCCAGCAAATGGTATACCCTTATGAAATACCACTCTTGCCCCAACTGTCACTTAGATTTCTCCTGCTCAGTTGCTTCAGAGGCTTCACATTCTGCTGTTGGACATTATCCTGAACCTTCCCACCCACCGCCCCAGCCCCCCAAATGAGCTTGCTCCGAATTGTCAGGATCCTGCCTATGAAAAGAAGGCTTTGGAAATCCCAGGGTTCAGGGCTCGGCATCTTCCTGCCCAGGGCGCTTGGAGATTTGACCTCCTGAGCCTCTGTCTTCCTGTCCTGGGACTTGAGTGCCTCCAGGACAGCTGCATCACGTATCAGCCCTAGCCAAGTGAAGGGCGGCTCCTTACAGCAATTCCCCACGTCTTGCATTTCTTGCTCTGGGGTGGTTCAGAAACATCTGTGCCGCATCTCCCATCTGCTGTCTGTGCTCGGTCCAAGTCACACGACTTGCCTCTCCTGGACAGCCGCCCCTCATTGCCTCCTGGCTTCAGCTTCCCCCGTGTGAACATGTGGGTTCATGTCATGCAGCCTCTACTCCGTCCACTCATTCAGCCGTCTTTGATGGAGCCTTGTGACGTGTGTCCGCGGAGCTGCCGTGATGGCCCCTCGCTCCCTGCTGGCCCGCTTCCAGCCTTGACTTGGTCTTCTGGACATTACAGCATCCTGCCTCGACATCTCTCCATCTCCTCCTCCCCAGACCTGGTGTTCTTGCCCACACTTGTCTAAACACTCGATGACGACGCTCCTCCTCCGTCTGCCTGTGTCCCCGGCTCTGCCTCCCACCCGTGAGGCTCACGTCTCGTCCAGAGCTCTCCCCGGGCGTCTCGGCAGAGCTGACCTTGTCCTCTTTCTGCTCTCGCACAGCGTTGCGCCCCTCCAGCTCGGCCCTCCAGCTCCTGTGTGGCTTTTTCCTGTCCTGTCCCCTCTGCACCTCCAGGCGGAGGCCTGAGTCTGGCACAGACAGTGCTTCAAGTTGTTGATGAATCTCTCCCAAATCCTCCTCCAGTCCTGCTCTTACCAGCGACCACCACCCAGCTTCTCTGTTAAGGACGTTTTCTGTGGAGCAAATAGGTGCTGAAGACCCGATTTAAATGCTTGTTTAATTTTAAGAAAATGCATTGATTTAACAGCAAGCTTAACATAGTATGGATCAGAAAATACTTTCTTTTTAAAAAGTTTTTACTGCAGTAACTTTGATTTATAAAGTAACATTGAGGTGTGTGGGCTCACTGCTCCTCGCCTGCTGACCACCAGGTTACCAGCAGTCCTCCGTCACTGTCCACTGCCCTGCAGGCGTGTGCTCCCGTCCCTCTTCCTTACCCTCTGGTCACCTCAGTTCAGTGCTCCTGTCCGAGGGTTGGTTTTGTTTTGTCTATTCCTTTACTTTGTTACTTTATATTCCACATAATGAGTGAGGTCATCTGGTATTTGTCCTTTCTCCTTATTTCACTTAGCATCATCCCCTCTCGTTTCATCCATGTTTCCATGTTGTTGCGAATGACAGGATTTCAACTTTCAAGAGTTGTGTGTGTGTGTGTGTGTGTGTGTGTGTGTGTGTGTGTGTGAGGGAGAGAGAGAGAGACAGACAGACAGACAGACAGAGACAGAGACATCTTTATCCATTCATTTGTCGACTTAGGTAATTTCCAGTTTCTGGCTATTGTCAATAATGCTGCAATAAACATGAAGGTGCATATATTTTCTACAGATTTGTGGGTTTGGGGATAAATACCAGCAGAGACTAATGGGATCATATGGACTTTCCTTTGTCATTTTTTGAGGCATCTCCACAGTGCTTTCTATAATGGTTGCACCAATTTGCACTCCCACCAACAGTATAAAAGTGTTCCCTTTTCTCCACATGCTCGCCAGCATTTCTTGTTTCCAGTCTTTTGGATAATAGCCTTTCTCAAGATGTGAGGTGCTTTTATTTATTTTTAATAAATAAGTCTTATCTAAAGTAAACATCTTCCACTTGGAAACTTTTTGAGCTTCCTCTTTATTAAGGTAATTCCACTGGATGTAATCAAATGTTATCTTTCATTCAGATTTTACTATTAAATTATGATCAAGCTTTTCCTAATTGATCTCCTTTGGGAAGAGTCCCAACTGACTACCTGGCCAACCTTTAGAAGGTACAATCCAGGCTGTATTTAATCAACAAAACAACCAGCTGCCTTGGAATTTTCTGGAATACTGGTTAAAATACAGATTCCCATTTCTCACTGTGATCTGATGAATCACATCTCTTGGGTAGGACCTGGAAATTGTTTTGTTTTTTTACAGAAAGGTGTAGACAGGAGTGAAGGTGAATAGGCAGGTGGGGAGAGGAGGAAGAAACACTTTATTTGTTGTTCATCTTGGTGGTTCCCCCGAGCCCTGGGTTACGAACCCACGTCCTTGGGATGTACATGGACTGTGCTCAACCACTACTGCCCCAGGGCACACCAAAACTGGAATTCTTAACAAACTCTCTGCGTGACTCTAATACGTAGTGAGGTTTCGAACCATGGATTTAGATCCATGCTGTCAAATCCGATGGCCACAGTCACATGTGGCCATTGAATACTTGGAGTGGCATTGGTACAAGTCGAGATCTGCTGTAATTGTCAAGTAAAACTGGATTTCAAAGACTTAGCAAAAGAACTCATTGATATTTGTTGAATAACAATGACATATGAAGACAATAATACTTTGGGGATGATAGGTTAAACAAAAATTTCATGTCATCCATTTCTTTTTATTTTTTGTAATCCTGCTGCTAGAACTTTTTTTACAAGGCAAGGTGCAGGCAGGAACAAAGGCGACAGAGGCAGGCAGGGGGAGAGAGGAGGGAGTTTTATTTAGCTGTTCATCTTGATTGCGTCCCTGACTGCGGGACACGAACCCAGGTCTCCGGGATGCACATGGTCTGCACTTGGCCGAGGCTGACCCAGCTGTCCCTCCACCAGGGCGCGCCTGCTAGAACTTTTGAAATGATTAGCAAGGCTTGCATTGCACCTCAGCAGGACAGCGAGGGACCAGATTCTGGAGTCACAGTCTCCTGGTGAAGTTCAGATGGTTGGTGTTCATGTAAGCAACTGTGTGCCTGTTGGGTGAATGAACGAGTAAGTGAGCTGATCGGCTTCTCTGCTGGGGAACCTCAACCAGCGCGTCCCTTCCCGGTTTTCTCATCTGGAAAATAACCACTGGAGCCTGGTTGTTCCCTTCCGGTTGGGTCTCTGCAGTGACTCAGAGTGAAGATGGCACCCTTCACTTTCAGTGACTGAAGCGTCACTCACGGAAGGATGCTGTCCCAGCTCGCCGAGCAGGGCACGCAGAAGTCTTAAGTGCATCTTCTGTTGCAGTTCCTCCCTGGTCTCCTCTTGGCTTTACTTAGAACCTGGAACATCCGGCCCCCTGGAATCACCGTGGTGCTGTTTTCTTACCGCTGTCCCCACGCACCTTCAGGAACATATCATTTATTTATATACCATCATCCACAATTCACCACTCAACCTAGAAACAGCAGTTTAAACTTTAGGAGCATCTCACCTCCACTTTCCTACATGTGCTCTGAAAACCATGTATTCATGAGGTGGTAGGATAGGGATTCAGTTTTTGTACCCACATCTTACCAGTTCTGTAACTTGGGGCAAATGAAGCCAGTGCCTCAGTTTCCTCATCTGTGAAATGGGGATGATATGCCCAGTAAGATACAGAGGATTTTGTGAGAAGCATGCATGCAAAGCAATTAGCATAGTATGTGGCACATGGTAGCATATCAGTATTATTATTGATTAAGTTATTGATCACTGTTGGAAAAACCTTTCTTCTGTATCCATGTATCATTACTGGGAAGTTTTCCCTGCTTCCGCAACTTTTAGGGAAAAACAGCAGAGTGAAAGGGTGTACGCAGTCATAAGGCTGAGAAGGAAAAGTCACAGTTGCTGGACAACCCCATATAATAATAATAATGATGATGATGATGATGATGATGATAATGATAATAATAATAATAATAATAATAATAATAATAATAACAAAACACCATGAAGCACCACCAGAGCCCAGTCCCATTACACGTTCATTCGGTCTCATTGCCTCTTTCTGATCACTCCATCTAACACAGAATGAGAACCTGATGTGCAGGGAGCCTGAGGATCGGATCCAAAGTTAACCTACTTCAAAGTGGCCTGCTGACCCACGTCCTTCGGTCCGCAGGCCTCTGCTCTTCCTACCGCTTCACAGGTGTCGCCATTGCCATGACAGGAGCCGAACTTTCCAAGTGTCTGCAAACCCTCCTTTCCTGTAGTAGGACACTTTGTCCTCCCCAGCCAGGCAAAAGCAAATCACGGAGGCTAAAGCCAGACGATCTCTGCTTTCCATGAAGCGCGCCCCTCAGACTCCACGGGAGCAGGAGGGGTCTGCTGGTGGTTAACACTGGGTGGTGGGTGGGCTGTCTGGATGTTCTGCTCCGAGTAGGCCAGGTCCCTGCAGGTGAGACTGCAGGATGGGAAGGAGAGGGTGGAGTCAGGGATTTAGACCTGGGCGCATCCCAGGACCCATCGGTGTGTTCACTGCTGGTGTACTGGGAGGCAAAGATGGAGCCCGGTGCCCATTTGGGTGCCGGAATTTGGCCCCTTGCTGGGACCCTGGCCACAGACTCTCGGGTGCCTCCTTTGCTTGGTCACGGGTTTCCAGTGTTTCTCTAGGCCGAGTTCCGGGGTGGGGTCACGTGCTGCTCCAAGCAGTTACATGGCCACCAAGGTCACCTTGGATTTGCAAAGCCCACCTTTTATTCAGTCACCAAGCAGGTTTGGAAAGTCTTCTGCATTCCGTTTTCAGGGCTCTTTGGAGGGCGTGTGTCTGTCTACCTGGTAACTCACGCTGGCGTTCCATCGAGTGGTCGTCTCATCCTAGGTGCTCAATAAACAGTAATAATAACCTGCACTCCCTCGAGAACACTGCTCTGGTTCCAGCCGTGTGCTCTCTCACTGAGTCCTCTCAGCACTTCTGTGACATTTCACAGAATCTAGCTCTAGCCTGGCAGTATAGAAATTGAGGCAGGAGAGGTTGAGTCTCTTGCCCCAAATCACACAGCTCATGATGTCCCGAACCATGAGCCTGCACAGTGACATGAGGATGCAATGTCTTCATGGGGGACACTGGAGGACAGGGCTCAGCTGACTCCTCAGGGCCCCTGGGGAAACTGCAGGAAGCAAACCCATAGCCTTGTTGCAGGTCTCTGGGGGCTCATCCCCCCCTCCCCCCTGCACCCTCCCAGGTCCTGCCCTGCCCCAGCTGTGTCTTAAAGCACATTGGAGACATTAAGTGGCCCCCTGCTCTTCGTCTTAGCTGACGTTGGCTCAGACAGCGCACGTGTGACGTTTCTCCAAGGGTGGACCGCGGGTCGCTGAGGTTTGATGATGGATTCCAGCAAATTGGAGCCTGTTCAGATCTCACACGAGTCTGGCATCCAAGCCCTTGTGCAGCACAGCAGCCTCCTGGAAACCACTTTGGCTTTGAGGCGGCCTGGCGGGTGGGAGGTCACGGCAGGCGTCCAGGCCCCTCGGCCCCCCGCACCCCTGGGAACAACCAGCACTGGCCTCACAGGCTCCCCAGCCTCTGTACCTGCTGGTTCACCTCCACCCGTGAGGGTACCAGCCATAGCAGTATTGGTCCAGCGACGCTTTTGTCGCTCCTGTTCAGGGTAATATTTGCCTAACATATGGGCCCCCTGGACCCCCATCTGCTTCTGGGGTGTTTTCCTTTGACGTTGCAAATTTAACATGCTTGAAAGTGAGGCACACAGCCCCCACCTCAGCAATGGCAGCCCCCTTTCACTGCCCAGGGGCAAAATCCGCAGACCCTATTTGACACTCTTTCAGCCCCTGCGGAAACCCTACCTCCTCCACCTTCAAAATAGCTACCCCCGCCCCCCACCCCGGCCGATGTCTCCTCTGGGTTATCCCAGCTTCCACCCCCTTTCCCGTCCACGGACCCTTCTGGTGCTGGGACACCAGCTGCTCTTCAAGTTCATCGGGCCAGGCCCTGCTGCCCTCAGGCCGCCCCCTCCCACTGGCCCCGCGCTGCTGGGCGCTGGCCCCCTCGGCCTTCCCCTGCTTCCTCACTCTCCGGCCTCCGCTCACGGGCGACGCGTGAGGATTCAGGAGTGAGCTGAGCTGTGGGAAGCCCTGACAACAGCGCCGACTCCAGAGCCGTTCGTGGATGCTGTCTCCTAATAATGGACCTTCCGGCCTGCTTCAGGGCAGCTTGTTGACTGGCCACATGACATGACCAGGGCAGGGCCTCCCGGCCAGCACCAGGTGGGAGCACGCACATCAGCTGAACCGAAGGTTCAGGGATGACTCGTGTGAGGTGGATGCACCCTGCCTCGGCCAGAAGAACTTGAGAGGTTGGGAAAGGTCAGAGGCCCCTCATTTCTCTGCCCTCTGGGCACAGTTACCTGCCTGTTACTGCCCTCACCTGGGTCACCTGCCAAAGCTTAACCCTTGATTCTTGGTTCCAATATCAGGGACATGAGGGAGAGCCAGGAATGCGGTCTCCTGGTAGGAACTAAATCCTGCACAGGCTTATGGGGTCTTATGTGAGCTCTCTGTGTTGGCCCTGCAGCCTGACCTTCGGGACTCAGATTCTGTCCCAACATCTGGGGAGTTGCTCCTGGTCAGGGAAGGAGGCGCGGGGCTGTCTCGGCTGTCACTGCCTCTCGTTCCTCCGTCTCGGTGTCTCTCCATCTCTTCTTTCACCCAGAAGAGTCTGAAGATGGAGGCAGTGCCCCGAGTCTCTTGGCTGCTTTCCCAGAGCAGAAAAACCTTACACGTCTTCTGTCTGTCCAGAATTGTTCCTAATTTGAAGCAGCTGTTGTCCCCAAGCTAAATCACTCTGTTGGTGTCCCCGATCCCCGACCTTCAAAGGCCTCCCCGGGTTAACTTGACCTCGGCTGTTTGTCCCTGAGGACGGAGGGATATGGACAGCTGTTGTGTCCCCCTTACTGGGCCACCTTGACCCCTGGGAACACCCCTGACGTGCCCTCCGAGGTGCACCCCCCCAGCTTCAACCCTGGGGCACTAGACAGGATTTTTATAGCAGAAGCTTCTGCCTTTTTAGGGTCCCTGTTTGTGTTAAAGTGCAAAAAGCATGCAAACTTCTGAACAGCATTACAGCTTGAAACTTCCCTTCTAGTCGGAGGAGATGACCTGGCTGTCAGGCAGAGAAGCTTCTCTGCTAACTCAGCACACACCCTCTGCCCTTCTGGAGGCGAAACAGAGCGCTGAGCGCCTCCAGAGCTCGCTTTGGGGAGGATCTGGTTTGGCTCATCTGGTTTATTGTGACTGATGAGTGCAGTCTCATGACCTGGTGGGTCTGGAGTGCGGGAAACTCAGGGGTCCGCTGCAGACCCACTGCTTACTCATCACCTAACACAAGCAGGGACCCTAAAAAGGCAGACGCTTCTGCTATAAAAAGGTGCATCCTCTTTGTGAGCTTTCTCTATCCTCTGTGAAGTGGAATGAAGCGAGTGCCCTGGCAGGATTCGGTGAGGGCGAGGGCACCTGGCTGCTCGGTAAACGGTCTTCATTCGTGGGCCTGCGCAGCAGCCATGTGTGGAGCCCCGACTGTGCGTCAGCTAGGAAATGGTGCAGACAAACTGCCCCTGTGGCGTTCATGCAGACAGGGAGCCAAATGCTAAACAGACGAGTCAAACAAATAACAAGTTGGAGGGAAGACTGCAATCTAAATAGCGGGTGGGGAAGGCCAGCTCAGCGGATGGCATTCAACTAGAAGCTGAAGTAGCAGAGGGCTACGCGCTCTGCACCTCTGGAGAAGCAGTACCCGGCCGTGAGCAGCCTTTTTTTTAGAAGAAGGAAGGGAGAGGAGGAAGAAGCACTTTCGTTTATTTGCTTGTTATTGTGGTGGTTTTCCCAGCCCCGGAGCAGAAACGCGGGTCCTTGGACTTCGCGTGGTCTTCGCCTCAGCTGCCCGCTGAGCGCCCACGTGACCCAGGCACCCTTGGCCTTTGCATCTTTACTTGGACTTTCCACACGTGACTCTTGGAGTCCCATCTGCCTGGGCTGTCTCTCGTCCTTCATTTCTGAGCCCACTGACCAATGAAACCACCCTCTTCGAGATCAGCCTTGTCTTCAGGGAGTTTGTCTTAATCACAGAATTCATCAGGCCAAGTGTTATGTTTTAATGTTCCCAGGAAAGAGGGAGCATGTGGCACTTCAGGGCTGCCAGACTTTAATCAGGGGACTGGGGCCAAAATGTAGCTAAGGGGGAGAGGAGAGGAGGGCCATGGAGGGAGGGACAGAATCACTGCCAATGTCTGAATCAAGGTCCATTTCTAACCTTTGAGAGTGAAGATAGGAGACAAGATAAAGGACGTGGCCTTCTTTCTGGGTGTGGCCACAGCCAGCTTCTTCTCATCATCTGAGTGCAGGTGTCACCTCCTCAGGGAAGTCCTCCCTGATTAGCCCACCAAATTACCCTTATAGATCTTGTCCCCACCTGATTGTGTTTGGGTTTACAGTTCATTTATTCGTTGAGAATGGAAGTGCCTGGAAGGCAGCAAATTTGTCTCCTCTGAACCTAGAAAGTAGTTGGCACATAGTAAGTACTCACTGCGTACTTGTTAAGTACTCAGTGTATACTTGTTAAATAGATGGATGTGATCCCTTCAGATAGAGCAAGGGGAAAGGCCACCCTAGACCACTGGTTTTCAAACTAAAGATTATGTCCCATTCGTGGATTATGACATCAGTTAAATGGCTCACAGCAAGCATTGTCAAAACTGAATTACCAATATCAGCGCAGTATGCTGGGTAAGGGTGAGTAGTGTTTTGAGAAACAGATATGTATACAGATACATCCCATATCTATGGAACGATATGCTTTTTGTGTCTCTGTGGCATTGTCAAAAAGGTCTGAAACGCCACAGTGAAGTTTTCTCGGGCTTGATCTTCAAAAGGAACATTCTTCCCTTAGAGACTGTAAATCTAGTCACATGGAGTTTACATTCTAGGGCCCCAAAGCACAGCTTTAAGATTCCTTTGTTTGCTGCTAACTGAAGGGAAAAACAACTTGCCACTGCAGAGGGGACTAGGCGCTGCCATTTCTATTGACATGCAGGGACTATTCACACACTCACACCAGTGCACCAGACACACGCAGATACTCATCACCCACCAGCATACTCACCCACACGGACTGAGACACACCTCCACACACAGTGCTGCTCACACATTGTGTCTAAACAGACACACACTCGTGCACATGGATGCAATACAGACACGGTCATAGACACACATGTCCACGCGAGAAAATCCTGTTTCCTCCATTCCATGTACCGTAGTCCCCTCCCTGGAGGAGCGGGTGGTTGGGTTGGTGGGGGGAGTCCTCTGGCTCTACAGTTTGGCAGATTGGGGTTCCGTTCATGGGCTGAGTGAGTGACTTCAGGTCACTCTCTTCCTTGGAGCCTGATTGCCCACCCGGCACTGGAGCTGATGGGGGTCTCACTCCTTCACAGGTGACCAGAGCTGAGAGCCTCTGAGTGGTACTGACCGATGTCCCAGCAGGAGCATCGGGGCCTGCTGGTGCCTCTCCCTGGCTGTGTTGACAGTGGGCCAACTCCTGGGCCCTAGATACCTCATTTGTAAAATGACGACTTCACATCTAAGGCAGGACCCTGGCGAGGTCCCTAGGGGATCCCTAGGAACAGAGTGGTGTGGTGCCTGACATAGCTCAGGAGGTGCCCAGTGCCTGACCTGTGCTCCGTCCCAGGGCTGCCTCCTCCACCAGGGTCCCCTCCCAGTGCTCTCCTCCCCCAGGCTGTCCCTCTCATCTCTGGAGCCACATGTAAGCCGGCTGGGCCCCCCAGAAAGCCTCTTGGCCACTACAGAGGCCCTTTGAAGGGATGTCTGTGATTTCTCAAATGGATTTATCTTAGCAGCTTCCCCCTCTCCCCCGACAGCCCTGGAATGGTGATCCCAAGCTCCCTGCAGCCTCCCTGGGGCCCACTGGTGCCCATCAGCTGAAAAGATTATATCGTTTTTGCCTTCGGAGTGTCGTGGGTCTGGGGAAAAGATGTCAGGCACGGTGAAGGCAGGAAGGAGAAGAGTCCCTGGGCGAGGAGTGGGGTCAGCAGTCCTGGGTCCCAGGGTGACGCATCCAAGGAGAGCACCCGAGATGAGGCACACAGCACCCTAGACACGTGTCCTCCCACAGATTGCCTCCAGAGCGAGACAAAGCAGCAGATGTCAGGCACAAAGAAACCCACAAACACAAAGAAATGCATAAAACTTAATCAGACAGCAACAGAGTTCGTCTGCCAGCTGGTGCTGCCTCCTGGCTCTCCTGAGAGGCTGAGAGGGGGGTTCACACGTGGGAGACCCACAAACCTACGTGCACACACACACACCCACACACACCCACACACACCCACACACACAGACGGTGGGCTCTCTCTCATCTGTCTTCCCCGTCATCAGTCAGCAAGTGAATGTTCACTGAGACTGAGGCTGATAGGTGCCCGGCGTGTGCCCAGCGCAGCGCGCAGACAGCCCCAGAGAGGTGTTCGTCTGGTGAGGGACAGATACACTGAATGACTGGCAGCTCGCAGGGCTGGGCGGGCTGTGATGCAGATGTGGAGGGAGACTGGTCGTACTGCCAGCTCAGGGCAGAGGCTGGAGGTCGAGTGAACCTGTTCAGTGGAAGCCTTGACCTTGAACTCTGGGGACACCGCCTTTAACCTGCGCCACCTTGCTTTGAGGAAAGGATGGTGACGCCTGGGGAGCTGCGGCACCAGGCTTCCCAGTCAACAAGATGGAGCACCACTCGGCTGTCAACTAGATAGGCCCTGGCCTGGGCAGCCATGTGGGTGGACCAGAGGGAAGGATGCTGAGTGAGAGTCAGACGGAGACAGACAGACCTTGTCTGAGATCGCCATGGGGTAAGCAGAGAAACCAACCAAACACATAAACTAAACCAAAAAAAACCAAATAGACTAAATCAACAAATAAACTAAATCAAACAATAGACTTCACATTTAAAAACAGGGCCAGTGGTTGCAGGAAGGGGGTTGTGAGGGCACAAGCTGGGTAAAGGGGGTTAATTATTTAGAGAAGGGAAAACTGAAATAGTGGAGAACTTACCGTATTACATGCAGATGTGGTTTACTCGGTGTGCCCCTCACACCCGTATAATGTTAGGATGAAATGTTCCTTCAATACAGTTCATTAAAAAAAACAAACCCTTTGGTTCTTTGGCCTGGAAGCTGGTCACTGAGAAACACACAGCATGTGATTCCCTTCCTGTCAAGTGTCAAACCCCTAGAGAAGGAATTGGATTCATGATTGCTTCTGGCTGTGGGGACGGGATGGCGTGATGGCTAAGGGACAGGGCTGGCTACAGGGCTTCTTCCTGATGCTGCGAGAATGTTCTAAATGGATCACAATGGTGGGCGTCCAGCTCTGGGACTGTCCTGAGTAGTGCTTTAGCGGTGGGTTGTATGGCCTGTGAACCATGTCTCAAGAAGGATGTTCTAGTTTTTCATTGGAAGTCAAGCTCTCTTAGCTCATAGATGTCCAGCTCTTCTCAGCTGAGAGTATCTGAGGTGGCATGTCTGTCTGTTTCTGTCCGTCTCTCTGCTCCCCTTCCCTTCTCGCCTCACTCTCTCCCCGTCCAGTGAGGAGCTGAAGGAATCTAAAAAGATAGAGGAAAATCCTGCAGGTTTGCGCTGGTGTCTGCTCTGTGGAGACGGGCAGCAGTCCCCAGCGGACTCTTGAAGAGCACTGCCGTGGGTCTTCGAAGACTTGGCCCCTACGGATCTCTGGCCTTCATTTTCTCGAAGGAGGCTGCATTCCAGGTTGTGCCCACCTTCTTCCTCAGCCCCTTCTGCAACCCCAAGGCCTGGGAGCCCCAGAGTTAGCCCTGCCGGCAGCTCCTCTTGGACAGGTCCAGGGAACATCCTTGGAGCCGTCCCTCTAGTAGTCCTTATCTGACCTTTGGAAGCCACGTCCACGCTTTCTGTGACACAGCCTGAGAGGTGGGCCTCTCCTTTAGGTGTGTGGCTCTTCAGCACTCCCTCCACTCCATGTCCTAAAACCAGTCCCCATGTCCTGAAACCCGGCTCTTCTGTGTGGACGCAGACACGGCTGAGCTGGCCGGTGGGCCCGGTGATGTTCAGGTTCTGCGCTCTGACTGTGAAGTCAGCTCGTCTCGTGGCACCTCTCGGATCGAGCCGGCTTATGTACGATGCAGCTTGGTCCTTGAGCAGACATTTCCATTTTCACATCTGACACCATGATGACATATTTGGGTTGGTGAGAGTCTCACATCTTCCCTGGAGCAGATGTGTCATGTTCAGTAAAACTGTCTGCATGCCGACAGGGGCTGCTTGTCTGAATCGGTTTCCCGGGATGCCCCATCAATGCTTTTTAAGGATGTCCTTTCTAAAGTGACGCCTGAAGTCCCAGATGGGGTTGATTTTTGCCTCTGGTTTATAGACGAAACTTCTTTTTGTAGGAGGCCCTCGAATTTTCTTGCCCTGCTGAGACACCATTTAAATAGGTTAGATGTCAAAATAAATAACAAATGCTTTTTAAAGAAATAGGAAAGAGTTGCCATTGCAGAGTTTCCCTGGAGTTTTTGATCCATGTGCTGGCCCAGTTGTTCTGAAGCCTCTGGTGGGGGTGTCCCAAGAAGCAGGTAGAAAATAGCATTAGAGCTCCCCCTCTTTTCCTTCCTCTATGAATAAATTGCCAGGCTCAGGTTTTTGAAATGCCCTTCGTATTGGTTTTCCAGTTACTCTCGGGAAAGACCCAAGGGCAGCACCAGTTAGTTTATCACTGACTCCAGCTTGGGCGGGTAACTGGGAGTTGGGACATGAGGGGTTTACCCTCATCTGAGCCATGTGCTGAGTCATTTTTAAGCAGTGCCTTGCAAACGTGAATGACAGAGGACTTCAGAGGGCAAAGCAGAGTTGACAGCCAGAGGCTTTGAAGATGAGGGATGCTTTGGAACTCTGGGGACTGGGGAAATGTTGAAAGGAAATAACTAAACACAGGACCCTGGTGAATCTTGCATCTCTTGGTTCCAAGCTCACCATTGGCTCAGTGTCTACAAGTGGGCCCTGTTTCCCTCCAACAAGGAACCATAGTGTCCTCAGGCATCGAGAACTTGCCCCAAGCTTCAGCCTGCTCCCCCAGGTGCTGGCTGTGACCCCCAAGAATGAACATAATGAGAGGTGCGGGGTAGGAGTAGTCTCAGGAAAAGCTGAGTCTCCTTGGGGAGAGTAAACGAACGTGGGTTGGGGGTGGTGGGTGTCAGGAGTGAGTCATTAGGATGGAAAAAATCACACTGGGGACCACCAGGGAGCAAGCTTTCACTATGTATAAGACCCTGCGTGAGCATCTTCTCCAACGTGGGTCCTGTGGTTTCGATGCAGTAGGCACTGTCATTCTGACTCTCATTTTACACTTGGGGAAACTGAGGCACGGAACAGTACAACTCTTCCCACCCACCCACCCACCCCTCCCTCCCCAGGTCCCCTACCAGCCAAGAGGTCAACCAGGATTTGGAGTCTTCCTTGAGAACTCCTCGCCCCCACAGGGAAGAGACGAAAGCGGCAGGTGATTCGTGTTGATTCATGTATATTGAGTGCTTGATAGAAAGTCCTCACTGCAACCTCACTCCACTCCCTCTTTACAGATGAGGGAATTAGGACCCAGAGAGGTTAGGTAGCATAACCAAGGTCACATAGTAGAAGATGATGGAGTGGAGATAAAAAAAATCCAGGTCTATCTGGTTTTAAGCCCAAGCAACCACCTTCTCTTGGTCACTAAGCTGCTAAATCGGTGACCATTTTCCCAGAGGAAGGCACATGGTGTGAAGACAGCTAGCTGGGTACCTCTGCACTGCTCTGCTTTCATCTCAGTATACACACCAGGAGGAGCCTGGTTAGCGGAGTCCTCCTCATCTACAGCCTGCAGTAAAAATGTCATTTCTCTTTAACCCTCCCCTCTCTGCTCACAGCACAAACACCCCTTTCTCCTGGGCTGGGGAGGACAGATGGGGGCCGAGGCTGCCAGTTTATGGGGTGATACAACTCTGAGTCAGCGGCGGCGGCTGGGTGTCTGACCCCCTTAAAGCCTTCCCTCCTTGCCTGGGGGGTTGGGGAAGTGCTACTTCTCCGGGACAGTCTCCTCTTGTCCCAGGCAAGCATGCCTGGCTCCCTCCCTACTGTCCCCTACAGGGGCCCCACCATGAATAAGAAAATGCACTCTGAGCACACAGGGAGAATGCATTCCTGAGGTTCTCCTGGGCTGCAGAGGACAGATCCCACCCTGTCAGCCCGTCAGGCCACACTGTCAGGGAGCTCAGCCTCTTCAAACACAGGCCAGGTTGTGGTCAGCCTGCCTCCGAATTCCCACACGCACGCCAGGACATGATTAAGCTTGAACTTCAGTCATTCTGCTTGGTGACTTGGCACAGCCTGTCTTTTAACAATGTAGCTGAGACAGACATGGGCCCTTGCGGATCTGTTAGCTGGGGACCTGCATCCCTGGAGGTGGGCCGTCTGCTTGGCTTCACCCACGCTGAGCACCGCAGGGGAACCTATAAAACTCAGGTACTGGCCGCCTTCTCGCAGGTGGAGAAACCTGGAACTCAGCTCTCTTTGAATAGTTAAACCCACGCTCTGTAGGGTTAGCCCTCCAAGGCTTCCGAATGACAAGCACAAAGCATGTGACAGGTGCTGCTTCTGGGCTCTGTGGCCCAGACAGCTGATTCCCTGAGGACTGGTCACACTAGGGTAGGTGCCTCACCCCATGGGGCAGGGGTGGTCTCTCATGTCACTGAACCCTGCAGGGGTTCACAGGCACAGCAGTGACCCAGAAAGGGGAATTCCCAGGACTGTATCCCCTGCTGTGACAACTCACAGCAGCGTGACCACAACACACATTTGCATTTTACCATTCTGGGTCAGAAATTTGACCTGGCTGAAATGCAGGGAATTTTAGATTCCAGGAGCCACCTACTTGAGCCCCTGCCGTCAGCAGAGCCAGATGTGCCCCCCAGCTTTGCCCAGCAAGACTTCAGTACTGACAGCAGTGCTTACTCGTGCCTCTTCCCCGCTTGTGGGCTCTTGTGATTCTCTTGGACCCACCTACATAGTCCAGGGCCCACCTCTTTATCTTAAGGTCAGATGATGAGTAGCCTTGACTCTATCTGCTCCCCGAATTCCTTCTCCCTTCGCTATAGGGACAGCGTCACAGCATCTGGGGGTTCGGCCTGCGTATCTCTGGTGACTGTTATTCTGCCCACCCCAGGGACTTGCAGTTACTCAGGAAAATGGGAAAATGGATGCAGAAACTTCTTAACTGCTGTAAAGCTATCGATGGAGGTCTTAAGCCTGGGTGTTTCGGAAGCTCTTCCTGAAAGGCAGGTTCCCACCACCTGCCGTGGCGAGCCTTTGCAGTTGGTGGTAGGTGCCAGTAAAACCAGCCATCGTAACGTGCAGTGACCCAGGTTCAAAATCAAGAACTGATGGCTGAGCCCCTCGTAGGCCAGCAATAGGTGACCCCTCACTTTCTACTCCTCGGGGCCTGTGTTTATTGAGCACTTACTATGCGAAAGGCACTTTGCCAGGCTTTGGAAGCCTAATGCCATCCTGAGTTCCCACAGCAGGCAGCCCCTTTCAGTAGGTTCCATTGTCACCTCCTTTGACAGGTGAGGAAAGATGGCACAGAGAGGTTTAGTGACTTGTCCAAGGACATGCAGTCCAGCAGCGACATTTGAACTCAGGGAGGTGGACACTAGAGCCCCACTGCCCCGGACTTGACCTCCTGCCTCTCAACCACCCACACATAGTCTCATTTCAGTTGACACCACTGGCGTGTGAGGGCAGGATTTCTCATAAACGCCCATTGCTCAGACTAGGAAACTGAGGCCAAGAATGATCGTGTGGCCAGCACCACCTAGTGCCTCCAGTGGCCTCCCCAGAGTTACTAGTCATTTTTAAAAATGAAGATTCGCACCAAACCCCCCACCACCAGTCCCTTGCAGACATGGTGACTGCTGTTAGTGTCCACACCTCCTCACAGATGAATAGCGGCTGCTACTTAGGAAGAAAAGAGGATGGCGTCTGCTGCCCCAGGACTGCAGCAGGACCACCACAAGCCAGCAGATGCAGCGAAAGCATGGTCGCTCCCCCATGGTTCCCGCCCCCGCCATGGTCCCCTAGTGCAGATTACAGCCCCAGGCTTCAGAGCCATGAGCCACAGCGCCTATTATACTCCCCACGTCTACATGAAACGAGACCAGGAGACTCGGGAGAAACAGGCGACTGACTGAAGGCCTGACGATAAGCTGCCGAGGGTGCCAGCAGCACCAGTCTCCCACTTTCTAGGGTTCACGGAACCCCAGCATTCTCCTGTGAGGCGCACCATCCGCCGAGGTCCAGGGTGGAGAGCGGGTGCAGCTGTGGCCAGGCGCTCCTCTCCTTGGCGAGGGCCGGGCTGCAGGCCTGGCCCCAGGACTCCGACTTGATGGCCGTGGCTCAGGCTGGAGAAGCCCACACTGTCTTCTAGGCCCAAGGGTTCTCGAAAGCACACTGACTGGGCCAGAGTGAGGTCTGGGGTCCTCATTTCCCTTTGCAGGGATGTCAGCATCCTCTTCCCAGGGAAGGGGGAAGAAATGCCACATTGGCTTCCAGAGCGAAGTCCTATCCCCTCATGGATGACTACCCATGAGCCACGGTGATCCCTGGCATTTGTTCTAGAAGTCAGCACGCCGGTCATTAGTTTGTGTCCAGTCAAATCCATCTGCCCACTATTATTCATTCATTCATTCACACCACACACACACACACACACACAAACGGCACTGGCTGCCATCCGACAGGAATATAGGCTTCCTGCCATTAATTGGAGGCCTCTGCCTGCCGACGCAGCATAACAGACTATTCATAGTTCTTTCTAATTCTCAGAAGTGCTGCTCTAGCTAATGCCTGCTTCAGGATAAGTGACTAGTGGGCACGTCAGCACTTTCCGAGGTACAAACACCCCCTGTGAGCTGGGACAGCTTGTTCATTCCGAGTGTTCCTCAGAATGGGGAGAAGCCAGAGAAACGGCCGGCACCAGAGGTGCTCGGGGAGGGGTGGTCGGGTAACGTGCAGGCCCCGCATCCTCCAGGAGCCCCGCGGACATCCGGCCCAGCTGTCTCTGCCTTGCTTCCCATGCCGGGAGGAAGAGGGCAGATGGTTTAGTCGCTGGGCCCTGCTCCGTGGTTTCTGGGATGCAGCCCCTCCCTCCAGGCCTCCTCTGCCCTCCAGATTCTTCTACAGGTGTGGGTCTGAGGTGGCAATCCTATAAACAGGTGGCTCTTCCTAGGGGTTAAGTAGGCAGATGCAGAGCCCTCAGCATTGCCGGAGGCACTGAGGCCCAGCAAACTTGCTTCCTCCTGAAACTAGGGGCGGTGCCCGGGGGAGCCTCGCAGCTCCCTTTCTTCGGGGCCCATGGTGTCCTCACACGATCTGATTTTATCATCCAACTGTCCGTTGTGGGGTGCATGACTCCCCTTCTCGTGCACGAGGAGGAGGGACTCAAGGAGGGTTTGATAACTGGTCCAGTCTCATAATTGTGAGGCATTATGTCAGGAACATGGCGTCAAACTAGGACACACATTTGACCCCGGTTTCTGGAGACTTGGCTGGCGTCTCCGATGCCTTCTCAGGGGTCATACATTCATCTTCAGTTCTGTGTCCCTTGCCCCGAGAGGCTGCAGCATGTCCTCCCCTTGTGAGCCCTTGTCCTCAGGCCCCAGCCAGGCCTGCACAGCCCGCCTGCCCGCAGTGACGTGGGCCAGGACGTGGGCCAGCGCTGGGCTGCAGCCACAGGCACCCCTCAGCCGGGCGAGCGTCCAGGGGTCTCCTCATCCAACACCGGCCTCCCCTGGAGAACTGTCACAGCCGCTCGTTCCAGCTGTGGGTCCAGGCTGAGCAGGACAACAGGTGCTGGCCTTGGAGGGAGGAGAACACTGCTTTCCTTCAGATTTCCTCTCAGTTAAGAAAGAAATAAAATGGAGATGAGCCGTGAGTAGATATCTCATCTGGAATAAACAGAATGAGGTCACACAAACAGGAAACGGGGCGGGGGGGGGCATGGGATGGCGCTGCTGCGTCCCCCACTGGGTGTGCCCCCCTCAAGGAGCCTGGTCCTTGGACACGGGGCTCTGGAGATTCTGCTGTTGCTCTTGGTTCCTGCTCATGTGTGCCTTGGGAAATGTTCGCTTGCAAAGGACAGAAATCCAACTGGTCCTGCTAAAATAAAAGGTGAATTGTTGGGAAGGCAGGTTATAGAGCAGGAAGGGTGTTGGGTTTGTACCTGGTCTGCCCCCTCCCCTCCCCCATGGAGTATTGGCTGTCCCCCCTGGAACCTTGAGTCTGGGCTGCTGCTTTTCTCTCTCTCCTCTCAATCCCCTCTTCCCTCCCCCATCCCCTCCCTTTCCCTCCTCTCCCCC
>RJWH01007806.1:0-36418 GCA_004363575.1 Solenodon paradoxus | reverse complement strand
GGCGGTCGGCACGCTCCCAGGCTCCTCCCCCGCCCCTCCCTGCCTGCGGCGGCCTGCCCCTAGCGCGCCGCTAGCGAACTGCGCTGCGGGCTTGTACTTACCCTGCGCGCCGCACGCGGTCGGTTTGCGCCCTGCCCGGGGCGACCCCGAATGACGGGCGCCGCGCCCCAAAGCTCCGAGCCAGCCAGGCCGCCCTTTCCCGATCCCGCCCTCCTCTCCCGCCGCCGCCCGCAGAAGGCAGCGCCTTCACGGCACGTGACTGTCTCGCTCGTGGGAGCAGAGGGGGAGCGCGGCGCGGGCCCGCCTACCGCAGCGCACTGCACCCGGCGACCTCCGCGCCTCCAAGTCGGGTCTCAGCGCCTTGGTCACAGCCTCGGACTGGGCGCACTATTGCTCAGCTAGGTCCTGCCGCCCGTGCCCTTGCCCCGGCTGGGTTCTGACTTCCTTGTCTAGGAGGACACAAATGCAGAGACTGACCACGCTTAAAACCCTCGTACTGTCTGTACGTAAAATACAAGACTTGCCCTCCACAACTGATTGATTTACAGTGACATCTAGTGGACAAAAGGACACACAAGAACTGACGCTTTCCTATCACGGCCCACATAGATTAGTAGGGAAGAATCCTGCTCCAAGGCGTTTAAAAGGAAGTCGTTGCCAACTCCTGCAGGCGCACTAACAGCTCCCCGCCTTATGAGTGCCCGCCCTGGATTGTACCTGGAGAGTTTAAACTGAAGCAGGTACCCATCCCATGCAGCACCGGGGTTACACGCCAAATTCTCTGCTAATGAAAAAAAAGAATATCGTACGTTATGTATACCTAAATACAATTTTAATTTAGAAACTTCTAGCAAAAGTTGTTCCATCAGGACTATTATGCCCCATCTTGTCAGTGTCAGTGCTGTTATGCTGTTATGATGGACTTGTAATGTACAACATGAACCTAAGTGCAAAGGTTCAACACTTTTAACACTGTTCCCTTTACCTAACCTACCTGAGTTGGCAAGTGCTTAAGGAAATGATCGTTGTTCTTTTGAAAACTGATGCAGCAGAGCTGGGACTTGGCTTTTACAATGCACTTCTGCGTCAGTATTCTTGTTGCTAACCCAGCAATTTCATGATACATTCTCTTCTGAGAAGTCATGATTAAATACCAGTGGCATAATTTCAGGAGGCACTGTAGCATCACAGTACCATTGCTAAGATGCCACTTTAAAACAGTGGCAACTCCTTATTAGAGCTTTTTAAGTTTGTATCTCTAAATGACACTATTTCCACTAACAGGAAATGGCAAAACTTTGCTCTATCAAAAATAGACCATTGTACTGTTACTGCAATTTTCCTTCCCACTATCTCCTGTTGGTCTTTTCTTCTTATTATTAAGCAAGAAACACAAATATTGAGCTAACTGACTTTGGCAACACCACTGACTATAGTAAGACAATATTAACTGCTGCGCTTTGGTGCAAACTAGTGGGTGAGTTCTCCAGAGGAAAAAAAAAACATAGGTGTGACTGTAAAAAGGAAGATGAAAAGAGAGATGAATACATAAAATGTATATAAACCCGAGTCTTTGTTACAGTTTGCCAGAGGCATGGTTTGTTGTTGTTGTTGTCCATTCTAGAATATTCTATTACACTATCCTGTAATATAATGGGACAGCATAATATGTGAAAAGCCTTATCCAGACACCCATATTCATTCATTCATTCATTCATTCATCTACTTCCACTTATTCTGAGTACTATCTTTTCCAGGCTAAGGGGAGCTGACTTGAGTCATCTAAGATGAGGATAACTCTGAATCCTACATCTGGGTGAGTGATTTGAGGCACTGCTCCTCATTCCTCTTTTCTGAAGTTAATTAAAATTCATGTTGATTTTTTTCATTATTGACCTGTCAAGAAGTTCATAAAATTTCAGACCCAAGTCCCTTGTAGTAACAGCCTTTGGCTAAGGACATGACTCTGCTTTCCTTTAACTCTATGTCCAACTGTAAAATCTTCTTGGAAACATTCATATCTAGTCTTTCAAATGCCAAAACCAGAAACTACGAAGATGAGGTTATTTTAAAAAATCAAAGATTTCTACTCAATTCTCTGGGGTCATATACACACTGTAACTCAAGTAGTATAAGCACCATCACGCTGACTGTTATATAGCATTCAGCACATTATGCTGAAGGATGAAATAACAGCAAGGGAAAAATGAGCAACAGCCCACAGAAAATTAGAAAGAAAATTGAAACTAGAATTGGTTTGCCAAGATTTAATTTATCTAAACACATTATCTGTTTTTACAGGGAAAAAAAAAAAAAAAAAAAGACCATGGGCAGGTGTATATATCTATATTTAAACAACATAGCTCACAAAATTCAGAATGATTCAATAGTATTCTGAATGCCAATCACTCAGTCAGTAGTGAACAAAATGCATGTTCTGCCCTCAAGAAAGTCTCCAGGTGCCCGCCCATGCCCGGGGACAGCAATGCACATACAATCCAAGGACCCTGGTTCATGACCCCTGGAGGGTGGGGGGCGGAATGGGCTTCAACTACAGTGAACTACTAATTAAATAAATAGATGCTTCTTCTTCCGCTCACTTTCTTCCTACCTGCTGTTTGCCTGCCTTTATTCCTGTTTACCTTCCTTCCTCTTGAAAAAAAAGTTTTCAGTGTGCTGAGGGAAGCCCCTGCACTAGACTTAGGATTGCTACTGGACAGAGTCTTACACAGCACAAAGAAGAATATTAAGAAGGTTTCTAGAGAGTGTGACATGTCATTCAAGACTGACGTGAGAGATTCGTGGTATTAGCTACCGGAATGCCACTCTCTACAGAGGGAGCAGCATATGGAAAAGTACAGAAGAAGAGGGAACATTCCAGAAACTGAAAGTGTCACTGTACAAAGAGCAAGGGTTGAGAAGGATTGAGCATGAATACATGCTGAAAAAGAAGACCGGAGAGGCAAGGAAGAATTGGAACATGGAGGGCCCTGTAAAATATATAAATGTGTTTTGACTGTATTCTAAGGACAATGAACCATTAAAGGGTGTTAAGCAATAAAGTGACTTTAGAAAGTCACTCTGGCTGTTGCATGGGAAATTGGTTTGAAAGGCAGTTAGGAGGTCTTCTCATAGTCCAAGTATCCAGATACTGGCCCAGAGGAGGCAGTGGCTTGGATCCGACCAGGGTAGGGATTTTGAAAAGTCAATATAATGAAAGAAGAAAGGGACAAGGAGGTTGAGGACTTTGTTTGATCATGGAACTTAAACTGAGAAGGGAAAAAACACATGCCAAGCATAGACAGGGGTCCCCAAATAGACTCAATGAATGGGTTTGAGGGGTTAGAGGCTTCTAAAGATATGGGGGTTAGGCACTAGCAAGCATGGTAATGACAGGTTATGGAGGGACTTAGTCATTTGAAGAGAGAATTTCAAGAACATGAGGAGACGGAATAAGATGTATATATTGAAATCATCAAGAATTAAGATGGGAATAGCGTTGGAGAAAGAGACAAGTCAGAACGCATTCTTGAGGACTCCTGATGAGAAGAATGAATATCTTCCAATAAGCTCAATTCTAATAAGAGTGATGACCTTAGGATAGAGGTCCCAAACTTTTTCTGTTCATGGCACAGAGTCTCAGTAATTTTTTCACAGTGACCCTAGACCAAAAGAAAGACCTAACGGTTTTGCTTATTAAGTAGGTAGGGCCAAATGACCTAAGTATTTGTGACCTAACAATGTAGATCTCTCTGTTGCAAAGCAATACTTTTCTGGTACTTTTCTGGTTGGATGGTACTTTTTTCTTAACCAAGTGGATAGTCTCTTCAAAAATCTTTTCACCTCATGGTTTCAGCATCCAGAAATAATTCTAGATTAAATCTATTACTTTATTAGGTGGCTAAACAGTGATTTTTTCTAATTCCATCATTCCTTCTATGTTTATTAGTTGTTATTCTTCTTTAAAGACGAAATCTCTGTATTAACTGAAGATAAACTACCATTTCTCTTTAAAAAACAGGACAACAATTTAATTTTTCTCTAATTTTCATAGGAAAACATTGTCTAACAGCCCTAACGGTGGTGAATGAGCTTTTAAAAAGTATTTCTTTGTTTTTCCTTTTCTTGAAAATTCTGGTAGACTTACACATTTTGATTTATTTACTGCCATCTTAAAATTAATTACACTCTTTCTTTTTGATGCATGAATTGTTCCAGGTTTGGCCAATGGTAGTCTCTTCAAGTTGGTTCCTGTGTCCTTTACTATATTCCATTATTTGTTTAGAGAGGTTTTTCAACCTGAACTACTAACACTATTTCTACTATTATTATTCTTTTCCAGGGTTTTCTTAACTATTCATGCTTGCTCATTTTTCCATTTTAGAAGCTTGGGAAAACTTGTCGATATTTTTATTGGGATTTCATTAAACTTACGAACTTGGGAAAATTTTGGATGATAGTCATCCTGTCCAAGGACATGGAAGATCTTTCCGTTTATTCATTGTCCCATTTGAATCTTTCAGAAGTTTCCCCAAATTTGATTATATAAGTTTATGCACATTTCAAACTAAGTCTATTATTAGTTACTTTATTTATAATTATCATTGCCTTAGTAAATAATCTTATTTCTTATGTTTTTTTACTGATTATTGTTTCTATGAAGACTTTTGACTTTTATTGATTGATTATATATTTTTCTACCAGATTAACATCACCAATTTGTATTGGTATTTTTCTTTTATTGTCTTTCAAATGTTCTATCATATCATTCACAAATAGATATTTTAATTCTTCATGTATAATTTTTATTCTTCTAATATTTTTATTTTTGTTTAAAAATAATTGCATTGGTTAATACCTGTAGGAGACCTGCTTGCCTGGAGCAAAAGCTGCTGGATACCATGAGATAGAAGGAAGTTATATAAATGGTAATTTTGATGAATTATTGGAGACTGAGAATGGGTTAAAAGGAGGATGAAAAACTCTTGGGAGTAACAGTCATAGATTTTAACCCATCTCTATCAGGAATCACTTTAAATGTGAATGGTCTAAACACACTAGTTAAAAGAAATTTTCAGGGAATGCCCTGGTGACCCAGCTGTCTGGTATACCCTGGGAGCAGTCCTATATACATCCCAAGGTCCCAGGTTGAAGACCTAGAGTTAGGGAGAACAACTGATGTGAACTGAGTAAAAATAGTGTTTCTTCTGCTTGTCTCTTCTTCACCTTCATTCCTGCCTGCACCTTTCCTTAAAAAAAGAAATTTTTAAACTGGATTTAAAATAAAACAAGACTATACACTGTTTACAAGAAACCTACTTTAAATCCTAAAAATTCAGTGGATTAAAAGCAGTTGGATGGAGAAAGCTATGCCTTGCTAGCACTAACTAAAATAAACATGGACTAGCTATAGTCATTTAAATCAAGGTGATATTTGAACAAAGAAGATTATCAGAGATGAAGAGGGACAATTACATAATGATAAAAAAGATTGATGCTCAAAGAAGACATACCAATCCTTGTTGTGTATGCACCTAGCAATAGACTACCCAAATACATGAAACAAAAGCTGATAGAGCTAAAAAGAGAAATAGACAAATCCATTATTATAACTGGAGATTTCAACAACCCTCTTTTAGTAATTTATAGGTAATGCAGACAGGAAAAAAATCAGTAAGGATATAGATGACCTAAATAGCACAATCAATCAACTTGATGTAATTGATAATTATAGGGTACTCTACCCCAAAAGTGCAAAATATACATTCTTCTCAATTGCACATTAAACATTCACCAGCTAGACTGCACTCTTGGCTGTAAAATATACCTTAATTCATTTAAAAGAATAGAAATCATGCAACATATGTTCTCAGACTGCAAAAGTAAACTAGATTTGGGTAACAGAAAGATAGCTGGGACATAATTTCCAAATACTTGGAGATTAAGCAATGCATTTCTGAATTACCCAAGGATCAAAGAAGTCTCAAGAGACATTTAAAAATATTTTGGACTAGATGAATACAAAAATATGATTTATCAAAATGTATACAACGCAGAAGATCATGTTTAAAGATCATGTTCGTATCACCATTAAATACATACACTAACAAACAAGAAAGATCTAAAATTCATAATCAATAATCTACCTTAAGAAACTTGTGAAATAAGAACAAATCAACAGAAGAAGGGATATAGTAAAATTAGGTCATAAATCAGTTAAATTGAAAACAATCAAGAAAATCAATGAAAACAAAATTTGGTTCTTTAAAAAGATCGGTGTAATGGTTAAACCTCTAGCCAGGCCAACCAAGAAAAAGAAAGACACAAATGGCCAATGTCATGAATGGTATTGGTAATAATTTAATACCCTATAGGAATTAAAAATAGAATAAGGTAATACTATAAACAACTTTGGTTATTTAGATGAAATGAACCAAGTCCTTGAAGAACACAAACTACAAAAACTCACTTCAGAATAAAATGCTTTCAAGATCTAGTCTTACAGCTATTAAAGAAGTTGAAAAGAAAAGTCTTCCCAAAAAAGAAAATACCAGGACAAGATGTTTCACTGGTAAATTCTATTAATAGTCAAAGGAATAAATATCAATTCTACCTAGTATCTTTCAGAAAATGGTAAAAGAGGAAATATTTCTGACTTGTTTTATAAGGCTAACATTACCCTATTACAATACCAAGATTGGATGTTTTCATCTACAACTGGGACCAAAACAATAATACTCTTCTTCATCACTCCTGTTATATATCATAGTAGAATTTCTAACTAATGCAGTATGACAAGAAAAGGAAATCAAATTATACAGATTGAAAAGGAGGGAATGAAACTGTCTTTATTTGCAGATGACATGATTGCTTATGTAGAAAACCCCAAAGAATCCTTAAGAACTAAGGATCCTTCTGGAACTAAGAAGTGAATATAAAACAAGGTCATAGAATACAAGGTCAATATACAAAAGCCAGTTGTTTTTTTATATACCAGCAAAGAACAACTGGAATTTTAAATGGCAATCAATAGCCATCAATGGTATATTAAATAGTAAGATACTAACTAATTATTATTGATGTAATATTTTGAACTCACCCTGTCCCAATTCAAATGGACAACTTAATTATTCTGTTTTTTAATGTAGAAAGAGAAGAAAAGCAGGAATTTTATTGTCAAACGAGATAGATTTTGGTTTTGGGGGGTACTAATTTTTTATGATGCTCTTTGTAAAATTTTCTCTCCTATACCTCAAGGAAAAGAACAAACTAAGCTCAAAATTAGAGAAAGAAAGAGAATAAAATCAGCCCAGAAATACATGAAAAAGAGACTAGAAAGTCAATAGAAAACATCAATGAAACCAAAAGTTGATTTTTGAAGAGATAAATAAAATTGACAAACCTTCAGCTAAAATAAGAAAAAAAAAGAGAATTCAAATAAATAAAATCAGAAATGAAAGAGGAGACATTACAACTGATATTACACAAATACAAAAAAAAAAAAATCATGAGACTATTATGAGCATACCAACTAACTGGTTAACTCTAGAAGAAATGGATAAATTCATAGAAACATGCAATATACCAAGATTGAATCATGAATAGAAAATGTGAACAATAGGAGATTGAGTCAGTAATCAAAAATTTCCCAACAATAGTAAGCAAATCCAAGGAACATTCTAAATTGCTCTGAATCTGGGTCTTAGAGTGAGAGAATTAGATATGTACTCTTAATTAACATGGGAAACATGAAAATCAAATTTACAGATTAAAAATAAATTCACATCTCCAAACTTAATATCTTAAATCTTGTTTTTAGATTTAGGGCTTTCATAGGATCTGTCTCATAACTAGTATCCACCCCATTAGGAAATTTCATATGATAAATGTTCCCAAAGTTTAATACCAAAGTATCAGGAGAAAGAATGAAAAATAAAGCCCAGGGACTTTGCTGCCCACACTATCAGTAATGATTCCAGGGACCTACAGGGACCTTGAAAGATGGAGTCTGTTTCTGTTTTATTGGAAGATTACCCTCTGTGGGTGTTGCAAATACAAATACCAAAAGAAAAAAATGGTAAAATATTGACTATATTCAAACATAAACTACACTTTAAATGGAGAAGCATTTCTGTTAGAGAAGTAGCATTGAACAAGGAGGTCAAGACCTGGTTTCCAATTCTGACTTTAGTACTACTGAGCTGCCTGATATTGGACAAATAGTCTAACTTCTCTGTATCTCAAAGTCTTGTTATATACAATGAAAGGGTTGTAATAAACAATGTATTCTCTCATTTTAAAATTCTTTGAAAACCTTCATTTTAAAGGTTTAGAAACTAAATAAAATGGAGTGATGATTGTATCATCCAGTACTGACATATTCGAAACAATACAATTCATTTCTATAATTTAGAAAAGCTAAAATGGTCAAGTAATATATTCAATGAACGACAGAACAATAGAGAAGGGTTTTGTTTGTAGCTTTTTTTTTTAACTTGAGGAAACCAGAGTAAAGATAAAGGAATTATAAAAGACAAGCAGCATTAATCATTTAATCAGGGAAAGATTAAAAAATTCAAGAGGCTTAATACTGCAAGCAGCATTCATAATCATAGACTTTTAAACTATATACACAAGACATCAAATATTTCTATGTCGGGGGAAAAAAGGGTTCAGAGTACAAAAGGGAAGAAAGACAAATTATTACTCAGAGAGTGGAGAGTTGTGAAAATAAAGAGCCTTATAGGTTGGAGCAACAGATGATAATCAGGAGACTGAGAGAAAGGGCATGAGAGTAGAAGTGATTATTAACAAGCAGAATGCATTTCAGCTGAGCAAAGCACCAAACTTAGATTGTCTCAAATGTATTCAGCAAAAACAAACAAACAAAAAAACCAGAGATATAGATGAAACTTGGAAAAAAGTACCAGTTAAACAACATGGAAAGAAGCATAATTATCTTAAAAGGAAACAACTATAAATGAAGCAAACAAAAACAGATTAAATCAGAATACATAACAGTGGGTGATGAAATTTCTATCATTGGAAAATAGTCAATAAAAAAATGATTGAAAAATAACTTAATTTTTTTTTTTTTTAAGGAAAAATGCAGGCAGGAAGAAAGAGGAGGAGGAAGCATTTATTTATTTCATTTTGTTGTTCATCTTGGATAATCGCTCTGGCCCTGGGTAAATTCAGGTCTTTGGAATGTATGTAGCTCACAGTGGACAGAGGCCAAAACCTTAACCACTACACCACCAGAGTGGCCAGTAACTGGATTTTTTTTTTTTTTTTTAACATTTTTTTAAAAGAAAGATTCAGACAGGAATGAAGGCAAGTAACCAGTCAGACAGGAAGAGAGAGGAGGAAGAAGAATTTTTATTTTTGTTTAGTTGTTCACGCTGGTTGTTTCCCATCCACCCATCCCCAGACCTTGGATTTGAACCCAGGGGCATGTGGCCTGCACTCCTTCGGAGGCGATTGGCCCAACAGCTACTCCACCAGGGTGCACCAATAACTGGAATTTTAAAAACACATTTTGCTTTTGCTTTTAGACACAAGTTAGTCATGTTTCAGCAAACTGGGCATTTCTTGAGGTTGTTGCTCTAATTATAAAGGAAAATTGATGGCTGAGATGTTCTGCATATATTGATTTTATTATTTGAAAAGTTCTGCATATATTGATTTTATTATTTGAAATTAATTTCGAATGCTGAGTTAGACACTAGAAAGCTTTCCCATTTAAGAGCCAGGAAGAGAGAAGAAGGTGGTCCATCAAAGGGACAAGGACACCACTGCTTAGGAAGCCCAGATAACTTGAGGAGGACAGCATGAAAGGAGAAAATAGTGAGGAAAGAGGCTGTTGAGGTAAATAAGATCTGTGCAATTGCTACCCTTCTTTTGCAAAATTCTTAGCATGGTCTCCAAGACCACAGTCTTGCTTTCTCACCAGCGTCACTCTGTTGCACTCTCCCTTATGCCCACTATTCTGCCACCAAATTTGGTGTCTTTCCTTGACTTTGCCTCTGTATCTTTAATCTAACTGCTTTTTCCAAACTCCCAAACCAGCTCCAGCTTCTCATTCAGGTTTCAGCTCATACCTCTCATTGTAGAAGGTCTTTCCATAACAACCTGTCTAAAGTTGCCACCATCCTCTCTTTTGTTCACTTTCTATCACATCCCTGTTCCTACTGCCTGTCTCCTCTTTTGTATTATGCTGAAAGGATCTCTATGTTGTCCTCCCTCATTGCATTACATACTCTCTGAGAAGAGGGACTTGCTTGTGTTCCTACCACTGGCATGCCTTGGTCGCCTGAATAAATAAATGGTAATTAATTCCTAATAATTCTTCTTCTGAATGTCCCTTGTCTCTCCATCTTTATTCTCATGACTACAGTCTTTGCACAATCCCAAATCGCTTCACTCTTAGACAATTATAAGTGCTTCCTAAACAATTACCCAGTCCTTTTCTCTGGTCCTTACTACATGTGACTTTCAGACAATTCTTCCTAAAACATCTTTGTCGTGATTCTCCCTGTGATGACTTTGTCTATACCATATCCTCCAGGAACACACCTATAGTTGAAAAAATTGTGGTTATTACTCATTATGGACATACACTATGGTTTCAGACAGAGGGTGAGAAAGTGTCTGCTTATATGGTTTGGTTTTGGTTGGGTGATTTGGAGGAGGTCCTAAGGATACACTATGGATTGGGTGTCATCTAAAAGCAGCTAATTCTGCAATTACATATCTCAATAAATCTTATCTCTAGGGAGAGGAGACTAGAATGAGGATAAATCTGTAACTGGTAAAGGAGTAGCAGTAGCTATTTTGACTGAAAAAGGGGGTGTTTGGTATTTATTGAATGGCAGAGAAAAAACTACTTTGCTTTTTCCATGCTTAAGCAAAATTGTGAGAAAAAAAAAACAACCTGCCTTTTCTCTTTTGATATGGTCTCAGAGTGACCTTGTCTGAGAATGAGATTCTGTGAAGTGGTTTGTATCTAATAGGAGATTAATATGCCCAGATGTGGGAGTCAGGCCAGCTTCTGAGTGTCGAGGGCTACTCCTTTTTGTTTCCTCATTCTTTCACTTTTGGCAAAGGGCAGATGAAGTTAGACCACAGGACATTAATCACAATATACAGACTTTCACCATTGCCAAGATTTTGTTAACTAAGATCAGAAAATTGTCCTTGGAATGTCATCTGTGGTTGTTCTGGGGTTAACTCCCCCTTTTTCTGTTGTAGGATAAGTTGCTGAACCACAGATGTGATGATGGTGTCACAGAGCATTTCAGACTCTGGACAGGATACATCAGCCAACTGCACACAGGCAATTTTTAGAAGCAAAGTGACTATTAATCTTTGTAATATGGCTTGAAGCCAAGTGCCTAGATTATAAAACCCAGAAAATGAAGTATGTCCCATAATTTCCCTGAATCTGTTCAAAAGAGCCAAATGGCCTTTTCTTTTTAGTTAGTCATAGACTGGTCTTTTTGCCCTTAGTATTTATATAGGTACAGCTACATTTTTGCTGAGGCACAAACTCTCCCCTTGGCTGGCTAAGAGAGCTATATGATTATCCATGACAACTCTGGCTAATGAGTTTAGACTAACTCATTAAGGTTCCAGAGCAGAAGTGTTATTTATGACTTCTGCTAAAGTCAGAGACAAGTTTCAAACTACCTTTCTAATTGTACTATTCCATATGGAAGTACTCCCAAATAATTTGTGCTTATCTAATTTTGGAGATTTCTGGGTATCCTTCTCAAGGAAATAGGATTCCGTGGAAGACTGATGTTTTAAATTTCTGAAAACCTCCACGAGTTGCTCTGAGAATGTAGGGTAAGTATGTGGCAGAGGTATATGCCTACTGTTAACATAAAAAATAGTATCCTGGTGGAACACATTGAATTGGGAGTGTAAATATCATTGATTATACTAGGAATAAATCACTATTGTGTTCCTCCAGATGTTCATATTCTTTGAGTGTAATAAAATAGTTCCTGCTAAACAAGTTAAAGTACTTTTGAAGAGAACAAACTATCATGACCAGGAAAGCCCCAATATTAATGCCTGTTCCTGATTGACAAGGCTTTTCTGATATGATTGGAATGATCTTAGCAAAATTATGTCATTGATGGAAGGTCAAAGTCCAGTTTTTGCAAAATTAGAAGTTGTAATTAATGGTGTTATGAAAACTTAAGGACCAGAAGAGATTTGTTGATGGGAATTTTCCTTTTGAAATGTTTAAAATAACAGCTGTTACATTTTTGATAAAGGGGTCAATTAAGGGATAGCAGATCCAGCAATCCACTAGATTCAGAGTGATAGTTATTGTGTGGGGGAAAAGATGTAAGAAAGCTTTGCTTTTCCTTAACGGAGATAAAGTGTCCGCAGGTGATCAGAAATAAAAGCATGAAGATAAGAGGTTCTAGTGTTCTAGAAAGTATCATAATAGAAAAATAGGCAATATTGTAGTAGGGTGAAGGGAAATAAGAAGATTATTGAAAAATCTGAAAAATCATCTTGTGTTATCATCTTGAGTGAAGTGTTCATATCTAAGATCCGTTATCATTCCATCCTCTTGAGTGGACACTACCTACCTCTGAAATTGGAAGCTCCTGAAGAATTCCTAAGACTCTTCAGTTTTAAGTCTCAGATAAATGGAGGCTCAGTAACAAGGAGGAAATAATGCATATCTTACGAGCTAGGAAACCTGAACACAAAGACCAATACTTCGGAATTTTAGTCTGTTATTTGTTAACAGTAGCTGGAAAAGTCTTTTCCATTGTAGCTCAAGAGCAGTTATTTGCTGGTCTTGTTTCCATAAAACTAAATCACCAGGCTGCATATCTTGCAAAGGCTGTGTAGGATGGCGTTTTGGAAATGCTGCTCCTATTCGTTAATGCTAAATCTGGAAATATTTATGAGTCCTTTGCATTAATTATCTGCTTATAAGAAGGTAGCAATTTCCCAAAGCTGCCATAAAAAAGTACCACAAATTGAATGACTTAAGACAACAGAAATTTGTTATTTATAATTCTGGAGATTAGCATTCTGAAATAAGGTTGTTGGTCTCTAGAAAAGATATTTTCTTGCCTTTTCCTAGCTTCTGGTAGTGCCAACAATCCTTGATGTTCCTTAGCTTCTAGAAACACCATTCCAATCTGTGTCTCTATTATCAAATGACCTTTTCCCTGTGTGTCTCTGTGTCCAAATTTCCCACTTTTTATAAGGACCCCTGTCTTAGAGCCCATATAGTCCAGTGTGGTCTCATATCGGTTTGATTGTATCTGCCAAGAACCTCTTTTCCCAAATAAGGTCACATTCACAAACACTGAGGGCTAGGGATTGAAGATACCTTTTTAGAGAACATGATTCAATTTATAAACAGAATAAAAAAATTGAGGGTGAAAATCTCAAACACATGGGGTAACCTGTGATCCATAGGAAAATAATGTGGTTTTCCTCTTAGCGCTAATGGTATATGTTGAGCTAGGAGAATTAAAGGCTTCTGAGAGCTTGCCAGTTTGAGTTTAGAATTCTGCTAGTTCTATTTTTTTGTGAGGATTATGGATGATTAGCTTCGGAGTGAAAAGACAAAAGTTTACAGAGTTCCTTAATAATAGTACCAGTAAAAATATATCCTTTTCACTAGAGAAATAAGTGGGAATCCTCCAATTTAGAAAAACAGAAGCAAGTAATTTTCTCTCATTATTCCTCATCTTCCTCCTCTCCCGTCTCATCTTCTTTTGCTACCATTAGAATGGTAGTTCTTTGGCAAGAAGAGTCAACCTGTTTTGGGAATAAATAGTGAATGATCACAACATATTCATAACCCAGTACACTCAGCACTTATAGAAAGTTTGCACAAACTGTCCAAAGGACCCTTGATTTTTAGTTCATGTCCACATATTGTCTTCACAGTTTTACCAGGATTGTGGCACTGCCTGGTAGGTGGTATTTTGGAAACTTCCTCAGCAAACCTCTAAAATTGCCCCATTAATATTAGTCCAACATTGTTGCCAATTGATTTCTGCTACTATGTGTATTATCATGAAGCACTTTTGCTAAACCCCATTTTCCATTTTTTTGGTATTACCAATCAACTACCTTCTGAGCATCCTATTTTACCCATTTTCTTTTTTTCAAATCATGGAGTCTGTCTCTGATAGTTAATAATAGATCCTTTGAGTTTCTTCAAGATGTCTCTTTTATGAATGATTGCCAGAGCAATTATCTTGGTAAATGTTGCCTTTTGGGAGCACACTAAAGAATTGTTGTGAGATTCAAGGTATATGCATTTTGAATGACCCTCCATTTTTATTATAGCAATTTCCTTAAGTAAAAGGAAAGCATTGAAAGTTAATTTCTTATCCAATGTTTATAGGGTATCTTATTTATACATAAAAGAAAACCTCTTTGTTTCTGAAGCATTCCAAAGTTGTATACCACTCCAAAAATTCACTATCACTATAATTATTTGTTCTTTTATTATTTTCCAGTGGGTAGAACCAATGAGGGTAATTAATTCAGCCATCTGAACTGATTTGATTTCTGAGAGTGGTTTGTATTCTCAAAATGAATTAAGGTATGTGATAGCATTACCTGCTCGATCATTTCAAGTTTCTGTTTTCAAATAGGAACTACCCACAAATAAAATCAGGTCAGGATTATTCAGGGAATCTCTAACAAGCCTATAAGACATAGTTAATTCTATAAGACAAATTTAAACAATTCGGAAGCTCTCCTTAAGGTAAAGAAAAGGGAGTAGCTGAGTTTAGTGTGTGGCAGCAATAGATAGTGATATTTTTTGAAAGAGAAAGAATATTTCCTTTATGTCAAACTGAAAGATGTTGAATATTATCCATTAATAAAGAGTTTGTGCATAGAGAACTGTTCAATGTAGTGGAGACCCTTTAACTATGCCCTTTGAGGCTTAGCTTTGATGCTACTGCTATAATTCTTAACTACTGGATCTAATAAAAGACTGGAATAAACAATGGGCCTCTAATGAGCACTAGGTAACTAAGTATTCCTACTATTCCTTTCATAACAAAACATAAAAAAATATAAGTATTCCTTTCATAAAAAAAAGAAAAAAAGGGCTTTTGATATTTAGGCAAGCCCAGGTATGGGGTTTGTTGCAGAAATTTTCTTAGGTTTCAGAAAACTTATTCATGTTTATCTCCTAGCATAGAAGTCCTGGGACTGAGGACTTAGTTCATGGGATGGAAATTCAATGTTAAGAAAATTTGGCAGCCCATTCCTGAGATAAATAGTTATCCTAGGAATCCTCAAAGTTGATCTTGGAATAGCTGGTCTTAGAAATTCTCAATAGTTTGTAATTTTTCTGTAGTGAAATATTTGCCTTCTTATTATATCGTACTCCCTAAATAATGAACTTCTTGTTACAGAATTGTATTTCTCTTTGAAAGCTTTATGTGTCTTCTGAACTAAGGTCTTTAATAAATACACAACTCAACTTTAAAGCTTTGCTCATTTTTGGAACATTGTATATCATCTACACGTTAGAGCAGGATCAAAGGAAATTTCAATTCTTTAAGATTTGAATGATGAATCCCAGAGAAATAAGAAGAGAGCTTCTGTAAATCCCTGAGGCAAAAAAAAGTCTAGGTATATTGATGGTTTTCCCATGAGAAGGGAAATACGTATTGACTGTTGGATCTAATAGGATACTAAAGAACATGAGTCCATCAGAGTGAAGTGGGTGGCTTCAAGTAGTATTGGAGACAAAATAGAATTTGGGTTAAGGACCACTGGGAAAAGAGGAATCGGCATCTTATTTATGGTCCTACACTGCTGTATAAATCAATACCTATGCCCATGAGGCTTTTTGCCAGTCAACCCTGGAGTATTACAAGAGCTGATTCAAGGAGTAATGAATTCCTGTTTTATAAACTCTTCCATCATGAGCCTCAATATTAACTTAGCTTCAGGCTTTAAAGAGTATTGAGCAAGAACAAGTAAGGGTTAGAAAAATCCATTTCTGTTTTGATGGGCTTGGATTCTAGAATTCTTTAGTAGAACTGTTGTCCTAGAAAGAATCAGGGACTTCACATACTTGCTCAAATTAAGATTCAGTTAAATTTCAAGGGACAGCAAAGTACCATCTAAATTGTACTATTAAAAGCATTATGTATGGGAAAGACTTCAGGTGTTTCCAGAAATAGTCTGTGTGAGGAACATGTCAGTCAGCTGTCTCATTTGCATGAAAGATCCTTCCCAATAAAATTTACTGGTATGGTGTTAGGAGAAGAAATGCATATTGACTAATAAGAGGGTCAAGAGTTATGCCCATAGGTTGACTAGTAGATAAAAATTGAGTATAATTTGAAATTGCTGAATAGGTGAATGTTTCTGAGGAAGATGGATAGAAATCATGGTAGAATTTATAAATGACAGAGAAGCACTTAAATCTATCAGAAATATTTGCTTTCATCCTGCTATTGTCAAAGGTAATTCTTATTCATGTAAAAGAATCATTGGAAATTGGGTACTACAATATCACTCAGAATCTCTTCATTCTTCCTATTTGGAATAATAATGAGGAAGTGTTAGTTCTGTTTCTTTTTAGTTAAGATGGGGTAATTATTGTTCCAGTGCCCCTCCACCCCCACTGTTTTTTCAACTGTGTTGGCAAATGTCTTTATCAAGGGAAGGTTTCTATTGTCTCTTAAGGGAGAGGATAGATTTAATTGCTTTGATTGTAAAAAGATGTGTTTTGTTTATTAGTTTTTCTATTGGCCTCTTCAAAATAGTCAACTAAATATCGAAGTTAATTAAATAGGATAATTTGCAACTTTTTTATGTACCAAGCTATGCTTTCAGTCTTTAAGTTACCAACAAAGAAAGGTGAGAAGGGCATTAGAAATGACATCTGGAGCTAAGCCAGGTTACTCTCTAAAGGTGATTAGTCTGTTGATGAAGGCTCTTTGGTTCCATTCTTTTGTTATTTGCAAGACTGAACCAAGGACTATTTTTACTTTTTAGGGAGAAAGTCTTGCTATAGTTCACGAAACTTTGTGGTGTATATAAGCTACACATATAGTATAGTTTCCTGATTGAATAAAATACATTCCATTATTTTTAATTAGTTTTTTACTAAGAAAAGTATAAATTCACATACACTTGTATGAAATACTACAGAGAGACTCTATGCATCCTTTGTTCACTTTCTCCCAACAGTGGCATCTCCTAAACTGTAGTACAGTTTCACAAGGATATTGACATTGATGCAATCAACGGATCTTATTCAGATATCTCCAGTTTCACTTGTATTCATTTGAGTATATGTATACACTTAGTACTATACAATTTTATATGATATAAGCAGTTCCATCATTGCAATGATCCCTCCCTTGATCGGCCCCTTGATAATCACATCCATTACCCTCCCAGTCCTCTCACCCAAGAACTTAGCTCCAGACAACCAGTCATTCATTCCCCGTTTCTAAAAATTGTGTCATTTAAAAATGTGCTATCAATGGAATAATATAACTTCTTTAGATTGTTTTTTTAATTTAGCATAATTTTCTGGAGATTCATTCAGTTATAGAGAGTATCAGAGTTCATTCATTTTTATTGCTGACTAGTATTTTTACTCATTTACTCATTGAGTGACATTTACATCGTTTTCAGTTTTGACTATTATAAATAAATTTGATATGAGCATTCATGTACATTCATGTACAGGTTTTGTATAAGCATAAGCTTTTATTTATCTGGAATAAATGCCAAAGGATGCAATCCTAGGTCATATGGTAGTTGCATGTTTAATTTTATGAAAAACTGCCAAACTGTTTTCCATAGAGGTGGTACCATTTTACATTTTCACCAACGTGCATGAATGATCTAGTTCCTCCACATTCTTTCTCCACATTTGGTGTTGTTATTATCTATTTTAGCCATTCTGATAGGTATGTAGTGCTATATCATTGTGATTTTAGGTTACATTTCCTTCTGGGATAATGACGTTGAACATCTTTTTATGTTCTTATTTGCCATGCATTTCACTTCAGTGAAATGTCTATTCATGTCTGTTGTTCATTTTTTGATTGGATTTTTTTCTTTTAGTGATGTTTGTTTGTTTTTAAGAAGGCAATGAAGGAAGTTAGAGGAGAAAGGAGCATTTTTATTTATTTTGTCCTTTACTTTTGTTTCCTCCCTGGCCCCAGGTCTTGAATCCTGGTCCCTGGGTTTTATATGGTCCACACTCCCGTTGACTAATTACAAAACACACCTATTATTAAGCTTTGAGACCTTTATATATTCTAGGTAGGTACTAGTCCAATGTCAGATGTATAGTTAGCAAATATTTTCTCTCAGTCTGTAGCTCACCTTTTCGTCTTCCTAACAGAGTCCTCTGCAGGGTAAAACTTTTTAATTTAATGAGGTCCTGTTTATCAGTTTTTCTTTTATGTATTATGCTTTTGGTATTAAATATAAGAACTTCTTACAAAGTCCTATATCCCTAAGGTTTTAGCCAATGTATGCTTTTGAGTTAATTTTTGTACAGGGTGAGGTTTAGGTTGAGGCTTATTTTTTCACCTGTGCATAGCTGAGTGTGCCACTACTTTTGGTTGAAAAGAGTAGCCTTTTGTATTGAATTGCTTTTGCACTCTTGCTAAAAAAGAAAAATAAGATGAACTTAGTTGCATGGGTTAAATTCTAATTTCTCAATTTTGTTCCATTGATTATGTGTCTCTGCTGGGTGATCAGTGAAGATGCCCTATTTCTAGGTTGACCCTCTAGTTCTGGGTCCCTAACAAGTTCTTTCTCTTCCCAGGTTTCAAATCTCTCTTTTTGTTGCTACTTTGTTCCAGGGTTTATAGTTACGTTTAGCTGGAGGAGCAAGGAGAGATGAGTCTCTGGCATCTTGTTCAAAGAAGACTATATTTTAACTTCATTTTAGGAGACTTAAAATAGAAAATTCACCACATACTTACTAGATTATAAGAAAATGCAACTTTCAGTCAAAGAATTGCAAAGAAGGAATTATTTCCATTTAGAGTTAATGTGAAATAATGAGCTATGTTCCAGACTCCGATCATCCAACATTTTATCCATTTATGCTACTCCCACATGCATGAAATAAAACCTTACATGTATTAGATAAATAATGAAGGAGTAATAAAAGTTTTTGTGTGATCATTCATATGTCAATAATGTTGATTCTAAACTTCACGGAAGTATACTGGAGACATGCAGATGAAGGACAGCCTGCTGTTTGATGAAGGTTTGAGGTTTTATCCTTTCCTCTAGGATAGCACAGTCTGGTGGAAATATAAAGCAAGCCACATATATTTTTAAATTTTTGTAGAAGCCACATTAAAAAAGTAAATAAAAAACATTTAGTTTTACTGTATCAAAATATACATTCCACACATAATAAATATCATTAATGGGATAGTTTCCTGGGTTTTTTTTTTTTACTTTTAAGAGAAGAAGTGTTTTTATTCATGTATGTGTTTGCTTGGTTTTGTTTTTTTGTTTTCTTGGTCCCCACTGTACCCCATCCCCTTGTCATAAATCACTGTCCTTGGGATTTACATGGCCTATACCCCAGCTGTCTCAGTCACCTGAGTCACAAGCACATACCTAGTTTCCTTTTTTCCCCTCCATACTAAACCTTCAAACTCTGGAGCATATGTTTTCCCTAGTGTATCTCAGTTCAGACTAGCCCCATTCAAGGGCTTATTTTTTCCTCAACTTTTTGCCTGACAAGTCTTTCCCTTGAGACAATGAGCACAGACAGATTAGATTTGAGTGCTTGGATTCTAAATTGTAGCAGGTGATCAGTTAAAAAGAAAAGTAGAAAAAAACAACTGGCATGCATCAGAAAGTAAAATTCCAGCAGAAGAGGGAATACTTCATTCATTTTAGGCTGCCTGATAATTTTCTGAATACTCTGACTATCATCATCATCATGAGCATCATGATCATTATTATTATTAGCTTATTCACAATGACTTTTCCATCCCAAGTCTCAGGTCTGAATTTATTTTCACATTGCTCTTTATACTTCACTTCCAGCAGGATGGCCCCCAGCTTCAGGAAGTCAGGGGGCAGAGGCAGAAATGCCTCCATTCAGCTGCTTTTAGGAGCCTCCTTGGTAAATCCCCCTTAGAATATGGTGGCCGGATCTGATGAAAAGGAATTCAGTCGCAGTATTCAAAGGGATTTTCATCATTTAATTGATGGAGCCAAAGGATGGCAAGTGCAGTTTGGAGTATATGGAACAGTTTGGGAGCAAAGATGGAAGTTGGGTGGAGCAGCACAGGGCGGTTCACAGCAGATAGGGCAGTAGCTGCTCTGAGGGGTCTCCCAGGCTGTGGCTGGCACGGCTGAGTCACTGGGTCACACTCAGAGGGCTGGAGGCACATTAGCAAGGAAGGAAACTTGAGAAAGGCCAGTTTTTGAACAAGGACCTTCTGGAATGAGTAGTAATCACCAGAGAAAGGAACAACTACATTGCCTGGGATTAAACATAAATACATAAAAATAAAAATAAAAATAAAAAGCCCAGCAACTGAATTAAGTATGAAGGGCCTTACTTTATTCACTTATATTGTTTTTACGAGGGACTAGTATTTATTTTTATGGCTGAGTTAATGGACTTCTGGAAATAAAGCTTGAATATAGAGAACAACATTTACTCCTCACATAACATCAGAAAAAATTCTAGCAGCCTCTGTCCTCCTCCTTCTTTCTTCCCTCTTCTATTTCCCTTAACTACTCCCTTTCTCCCTCCCTCCTTCCTCAGCACCTACTGCCAGACTCTGTGCTAGATACTGCTGCTGTAGAGAGAAGAGAGTCCTGCTCTGACCTCACACCATAATTTTGCGTACCAGGTAGTGCTAGAAGGGGTGAGATGGGAGGAGATGGATCTCCTTAAAAGGAGCTTGCGGAGTCTAAAGGTGGCCTCTCAAAGATGGTGGAGGGTGGGAGAGGGGAAAGGCAAAAGAAGGTTGGGGGTCGAGTAGTTTTGATGAAGTCTGTGTGAGTTCTGGAAGTTAGTAAGGTAGTGGTTGAGTGAAGTTGGAGAAATGTGGTCTAGTAAGTAGGAAGAGGGTGGGCAAAGACCTGGAGGCATCAGGATGTGGCTTCATTCAAGGACTTCAGTTTGGCTCAGTGTCACTGGGGCCTTTTATGGGACAAGTGAGTGGGCTGAGATCAGAGAAGCAAGGGCTAGATCCCCAAGAGGCTTATATAGAGGTTGGATTTTCCTCTAAAGCACTGGGGAGAAGACACTTGGCAATGTAGCAATTGTTACAACTTGGAGAGGGGATGCTGGTGACCTCTGATCGGTGGACGTCAGAAATACCACTAAGTATCCTACAATGCACAGGACAGCTGCCCAGAGCTGGCTACATCCTTTGCAAGGTCCAGTGTAAAATGGAAATATAGGAGCCCATTGTTCTACAAGCAGAAAAAAAGGTGCCACTAAAAAATAATGAAGTATAGGTTTTCTCTCTTCTATACTCTTTTAATTTGTCATTGTGTTTATTTTTTGCTATTTAATGTTATTCAAAATAAAGGAATACTTAAAAATTTCAGTGATCATGTATATTAGGTGGTATTGAGCTACTTTACATAGGGGTGAGTAGAATTAGCAGTGGCATTTAAATTGCTAATCCAATATCCATGATCTCTTCCCCACATTACATAGCAGCCATGTTTGGTGAATTTACTCAGCTCCAGGGATTGTCCTGACTAGTCTAAATCAAACAAGTTAATCTCATTCCTCTACCCACAGTGACTAGCTCTGGTAATTCAAGATTAAGTAGAGAATGGTATTCCATGGCCACAGAAAGTTTTATTGTTCATCTTTATATGGTGCAATGCTGGTTTTAAACTGCAAATAGAACATTTAATTCATATGCAAAATCACCAAAATTACACTATTCATATTTCATAGTGTGTGCATGCATATATTTTTTATTCTTACGAAAACAATGGAAATCCTGAACAAAACTAGCCCATCTGTTTTTATTTCACATCTTAATAATGGGCAACATTTGCCAATACTCTCATTTAGTTTAGTGATGAGGAAAAAGGGACTGAAGGAGAAAGAAAGCATGTTGAGTTACTCTATCTTTCCTTTGCTTCTATGATAATTTCCCAGGCATTATATGGGACGCCCAGTTAAATTTGAATTTCTGATAAACGGTGAACACTTTTTTTAGTGTAAGTATGTCTTATGCAATACTTAGCACATACTTATACTAAAAATTATTCATGGCTTATCTGAAATTCAAGTTTAACTGGGTATACTGTCTCTTTGTTTGCTAAATCTGAGAATCCTACTTCGCTTCGTCAATTCCAATGTAAGTAGTTGGTTGGTGGAGGGAAGTAACATGAGTAAGGAAGGCTATGTTAACATTCCTTGGTCATTTACATTTTTTAGTAGCCATTTCTTTCTGCATTTAAAGCAAGTGTTGATTGGAGAGTATGTTGGGACTATCAGAACTTCTGTACACTCACTTGTATATCTAGTTTGTTGCGATTCTCATTGAACCTCCATGAATCATGGTTCCCCCCAGAATTCTGTGCTCAAGGGGCCCTGGGAACATTCTATTGCAAATGGAATGGTAATGACTGGAGACAGGCCTATTGTATATAGCACGTTCCATTGTCCTATTGAATTTCTCTTACAAAACGCAGGTTTAAAGATAATATATAAAGTTATGATGTACTTTTTCTTCAATAAAATGAACTAAATAAAACACAGTTTTAAAATCAGAATATATAGAAAGAGATAAAGTTACAAATTTTAAGTGATGACAACATAGCATTACACTAAGTTCAGGGTCCTTATGAATGTGGACCCTGTGCAACAGCATATGTAAAGTTTCCATGAACCTGGCCCTGTATTTGGCCTGAAATAGCAATCCTGTTGAGGCTGAGAAACCCTGTTCTAATGGAAATAGGGCCCATTGAAGGATTTGAAACAGTTGGGAAAGGTTGAGTTGTGGGGGTTGGGGCCGTGTAGATTAGAGAGGTGGGAGGGTGTCAAGAGTGAGACAAGACACCGATTATGCTTTAGAAGAATCTCTCAGGCAGGTAGTACTGCAATATGGGTCCAAGAAGGGATAGTAAAGTTGCATCTTTTTCGTCATTAATATAATTTAAAAAATCAGTGTAGATTGAACAATCACATTGTTTGAAGCAAATGTAGTCAGTGTGAAAGGTTTATTTCTTGTGTGGTCCACTAATCAACACACACAGAACAGATCCTCAGACTAAGAAAAAATATTTCGCTCAGTATTAAAAACGTGGAGGGTAGGGATTATTGATTATCTACAAACTGATTCATTTATTCGACAATGAGAGCCAGACTGCACACTTTGCAGACCATCTGCATAGCTCACTCACTGCATAGCCCTTCACATTAGTTTTGGAGGTTGAGAGTTTGTGGAACTTTCTAACGTCTGGGAAGACCTGGGATCAGTACTCCTCATGCAAAAGTCCCCATACGGGAGTTTGTATTTCTGAGAATTTTCTTCCTGTTCAGAATCTTCCCTGCATTTTACTTTTGTGCACGGCCTGGGGGTACAGCTATTCCTCTTCTATTTCCCAATTGTTGGCATTAGATGCAGCATCTTTAATTCACAGCTACAATTTGGTGATGTTTAGACCAAGCCTGTGTACTCTTTAGAGTGAGTCTTTCCTAGAAAGAAAGATATAAAGCATCAATTCAGTGGGAAAGGATTGATTGGCAGATTCAGACCCTGTTCACTCTCAGGCTTGTATAACCTGATGTAAAGAGTTTCCTGAAGGTGGGAAATAGTTTTTCTGACTTTTAACAGGCATTCATGTCAGTATTGCCCGTGGATTCTCTCCCTGAAATCTTAATGATTCAATGTGAATTAAAAGAGCTCTATAGACTTCAACTGTGTATCTCTTTTTCTCCCTTCTTTTTCCCTCTCCCTGGGAATCAGAATAAGATCTTTCCTATTACCCTAGTCACTAGGGAAAGACTTGGGACCACAAAGACAGGGCAATGGGAATATCATTAATGAAAACCTCAGTCTTTATATTTCCTGACCAGTTTGAGTTTGGGCTTTGTGGCTAGGGAGAAGCAAGGAGAATGAATAGAACTCACAACAGCTTTACTTAATGTTTGCTCATTGTGTTATGGTACTATTTGGAAGTACTGAGTGGAGTGGCTAAGAGCACTGCCCCTCAGCTGTTGACAGCTTTGGTTCCTGATAAGGAACTCTTAGTTCCCATGTACCACATATTGTAAGAGCTCATGTGTGCAGGCTTGTGTGCATGGGTGTGCTGCAATGACAACACAAAAAGATGACAGGGATCATCTATCCAACTGGTCAACCACTCAAATGTGGAGTTCACAGATCAGAGAAGTTAATGTACTTTTTCAAGGTTATAGGCAGTATGATTCCTTGCACTATGCTCTGGGTGTCAGATTCCTCCGCTGGAATTCTTGGTTCTTCCCAAACCTTTGAGCAAATACAGCAAAAGCACTGAAGAATCTATATTTACATCTTGTGAATGTTCTTTGTTGTGTGCATTGGCCACTGCTAAACTTGGGATTTGAAGTTATCATTTTTATTACAAGATGAAACAACCCATTCAAGATGATTTACAAATTGGAGACACCGATGAATAATACCGTGCCTTTCTGTAGAGCTTTTTTTTTTTTTTTTTTTAAATCTGCAGAGTACTGCTCAGATAAAAACTAATGAATTCTCCATCTCCCCTTAGGAATATAGACACACACGCTCCCACATGCACCAACAACTTCATTTACATGAAACAAAGAAAAAAAGCTTTTTCAAAGGTATTCCATTAAATCATAATTACAACCTCAAGCCCAAATAAACATGTTGACTCTCCCAGGAAGCAGCGACACTCACCTTTGGGGAGTTTCCACTTAGATTCCAGCACCTCCTGCATGGGGAGCATAGATCAGGAGTATGACAGGAAGTCAGATATTCTTCCATGGATTAAAGTCCTGTTTCCAAGCAAATTGCTTGAGGTAAATGCCTGTCGGGGTGTTAAGAGCTGGAGCAGTAGTAAGATGAACTGTGAGCTTTCTTCCTCTGCCGGGCCTCTCCCTTTTGCTCTACTCCCAGTCTTGCCGACTCTCCCTGGGACCCCCAGGAGTCTCCATCTTCTAATCAGAGGAGAACAGTGTGATAAGATATTCTGGATGTGTCAGGAACTTCCTGTGTAACACCTGGCAGGAATATGGGCTTTTTACCAAGAGGAGCCTGGAGGTAGACTTCCAGGAATTTTCTGTCATGGAGGGAGATAGCGCCATCTTGCCTGTGCGCCATAAATCATATCACCTGGCTGTCACCCACCTCTGTCTCCCTAAGGATCTGGTCTTGTGGTCCTGTGGTTCATGTGTCTATCTGTATGTCCTGGACACTTTCCCTGGGTCTTGTCTTACTTATCTTGCTTATTTACTTGCCTTGAGATGACATCAGCCACCAACTGAGATGTTTCTAAGTCCTACATTTGAAATGTTGGGGTTAATGGCTGCTCCCTTAAGGGCATAATAGCTGAATTTGTACAACTGCCTTCTGGGTCAGCAGGCTCAGTTAGAATCATTCTAGTGGAAAAGACTAAACCCCTCTATTTGCCCTGCATCCCTCAGTTTTCCCCTTCCATGGCCGAGGCCATCCAGCCTCCATATGCCAGCTCTAGGCTCTCAGCTGTCTGATTCAGGAGCCATATCAGTGTCCAGGCAACTCATGGTCAGGTCTCCTGTTGCTGGTCCAATTTTTCTGTTCAAGCATACTAACTGATTTCTGCCACTGTTCCTGGGACAGGTCCCTGGTTTCTACCTAAGGTAGAATGTCCTGAATTGACCAGATGTGGTAGCAACCCCTTGACCTTTTTCAAGGTCAGAGCAGAAATGGTCTCAACATGGTCTGTGTTGGAAAAGATATTTCTGCCTTTGTGGGGCGGGGGGCATTTATAGGGTCAAATTAGGGGTGGATGCCAAAAATCCACCTCACACTTGACTCATTGATATGGAAGAGGCAGCAAAGGTCAAACATCCAGCACGGAGATGAGACCTCCCAGGGGTCCTGCTGGAATTCCTGACCAGAAGCCTGGAAAGACGACTCAGGAATGAATAGAAAAATGGTTCTTGAAGCAACTGAGCAGTGACTGAACCAGAAAGGCCTGGATACCAGAGCTGATTAGCCACATCGGGGGCTGCCTGAAGGGTTGCAGCCTCAGTGAGGCTCCCAGTAGTGTGGAATGGAGATATCCAAGGCAATCTCAGGGTAAGTTAGAAGGAATAGAAGGATGCACATCTCCAACAGATGAAAATCCCATTAGGAAGCCTGAATTGTATAAACCTGGTCCCTCATTAGGACTTGATCTCACTAAAGGAGAGAAGATAAAGATGGCCAAAGAGATAATAATAATCAAACAATAATTTTTACTCTTGCACTAAAAAAGGAAAAAAACACTGGGAATCTTAAACGGTCCAGGAACTCTGGGGCATCTTTGAAGGATGGAAGAAGCCTCAGATCATCATGAAAAAGGAAACCACACTCAGAGGGTGTCTGGAACTAAAAAGACAGGGCAGTTCAAGGATGAAATGAGCTTGGAGGCCAAGACTATTGGGACGAGCCCTTTGAGGTTAATCACTTGGACCATAAAGGTTCAACCACCTCTCTACCTCTAGGTCAAGAAACAGGTGACTGGGGTATCAGTCGCCTAGTGTGGAGGGTGGGTTAGTAGGTTTGTGATGGAGACGCCAGATGGGGTCCTGGCAACATCCAGGAGAAACAGGGTGCTATTCCCATGTAGGAGACTTGATGCTAGGTACTGTAAATAGGAAGACCATTGGCAGAAAGGATGAAAATTCAGATGGGAAATTCAGTAGTCAATAACTCCTAACCATTTAAAAAAGCCATAAAAGAGAGGTACCAACCCCAACAAATCGAAAAGCTTACATCCAAAGAAGCAGAATTAATAGAGCAAAGAGAAGAAGAATTTGGCACATATATAATTAGAATCCTCAGAGAGAAATAACATTATATAGTATCCATAAAAAGGAAAGTTTAGAGATCTTAGAAATGAAAAATTTGATGATTAAAATAAAATTCTCCGAAAATGGGCAGAAGCATTGAAGCTGATAAGAGACTAATTTGAAAGGCTGAGCCAAGGAATTCTCTCAGAATAGCAACATCGACAAGGAGATAGAAGGTTAAAAAATAGTTGAGAGAATTTGAAGATAAACCCAGAAGTTTCCTGCATGCATCTCACAGGTCTTCAAAGAGCATAACAGAAAGCATGGAGGATAGAATGTACTCGGAAATGGGAGAGAGCTTCTCTGAGTCAGAATGGACAGATATGAACACCAGTGGGTAAGTGCCCGTGGATGCTGAACAGAATCAAGGACAAACAAAACAAAGGATCCTTATCAAACAGTGTCACAAGGACACTTCAGAATTCAAGGATAAAGAGAAAGCCCTACATGCTTCTGGGAGTAGGGGGATGAGGACAAGAGGGGCTGTGTTACCACTACAAAGATAACAGGGGATGTACAAAGAGACAACATATTCAGACTTCCTGGGAAAATCTTTTTGAGTTAGCATTCCATAGCAGGTGAAACTACGATACAGTGTCAGGCACCAGAGAGAGATATTTCAGACACACTAAGTTTAAAAAAGTTTAATCTCGGCTCTGACCTGAAAGAATCAACTCAAAAAGAAGTTTGGTACAAGAAGCAGCAAAATAACTGGGGAATCTTATTGATAAATCTAATGAGTGCTGGTTATGCTATTTGGAGATTTAGTTACCATAAACTTTATTCTTTTAGTGTACAAGTTAGTGGACTTCAGTATACTTGCAATGTGATTATGACCAGTATCTAATTTCAGAAAATTTTCATAACCCCAGAAAGAAATCTTGTACCCGTCAGGAGTCACGCCCTGATTTTCCTTCCTTTTCAGTCCCTGGGAGCCACCAATTTACTTTCTGTCTCTATGGATCTGCCTGTTGTAGAATTTTATATTAATGAATTACACAGCATCTGGCCTTTTGTTTTTAGCTTCTTTCTTTTAGCATAATAGTTTCAAGGTTCATCTATCTAGTTAAAAATGTCAGTATTCTGTTTTTATTCTATTGTATAGGTATACTCCATTTTGCTTGTCTGTTTATAAATTAATGGATATTTGAGTTGTTTCCACTTTTGGCTGTTATGAATAATTCTGTTCTGAGCCTTTGTGTACAAATTCTTGTGTGCAGTGTGTTTTCAATTCTCTTGGGTATATGTGTGTGTACATATATATATATTTATGTATAGGTATGTATGTACACCCACACATCCCTAGGATTGGAATTGCTGGGTCATATGGTAGCACTATATTTAACCTTTTAGGAATTGCTAAACTTTTCCACAATGGCTGCACCATTTTTCACTCATGACAGCAATATGTGAAGGTACCAATTTACCCACATCTTCACAACACTTATTGCCTATCTTTTTTATTATAGTCATTCAACTGAATGTGAAGTGGGAGCTCATTGTGGTTTTAATTTGCATTTTACTAATGACTGATACCGTTGAGCATTTCATGCGCTTATTGGACATTTATAGATCTTCTTTGGCAATATCTCTATTCAAATGCTTTGCTCATTTTAGAATTGGGTCATTTGCCTCTTTATTGTTGAATTATAAGAGTTCTTTGTATTTTCTGGATACTAGGCCCTATCAGATACGACTTGCAAATGTTTTCTCCCATTACAAGGGATATGTTTTCACTATCTGGGTGGTGACCTTTGGAGTAAAAATGTTTTAAATTTTGACCATGTCCAATTTATCAACTCCTTTTTTGTTTGCTTGTATTTTAGCTAAGCAGGAAAAAAGCTTTCATTTCAAATGGAACTTGAATAATACATAGATGGGGCCCTTTAATGACTAAACTGAAATAGCATCGTGATTAGATGGCCAGAAGACATTTTATTGTTTGAGGGTGCCTGGCAAAGTTATGGGATTAACCTAGATTTCATGTAACAGTCTCAGAGGAATGAAACTCTAGAGGGGGTTTGAATGGGCAGTCATTGTTGGGTATAGGTGGTATGAATTAGAAAGTAGTTTTCTCTCTGTTCCTTATGAATTCATTCGTCTTCCTGCTCAAGGTTCCCAGGTACTAGCAATGAAGCAAAATCCACATCCTTGATGATCACAGGAATCTTTAAACTCCATAAAGATCAGGAAAAGTGGCCAGAAAAACATAAAATATACATGAAACAAAACTCCCAAAGAAGTGTAGGGTTTGTCTATCAAGCACTGAGTAACTTAGTTACAGTTAGTCCAACCCAGGTAATACCTTCAGGTGGGATAAAGTAGCCAAAGTACCATGTCCACACTGGGTATGGAGTTCTCTGAGAGCAGATCATAACCTCAGCTCTTTGGGGGACATGAAAATAACAGTTCAAGAATTCAGTTTCTTGGAGAATAGGGACTGAGAACACAGACTGAGAATGGGCAGGGACTTGGCAGGCAGAAGAAGGCTCATGAGTCCATTTGCACTTTTCATACAGTTCTCTCAGGCAGTCAGGTACATTATTCTTTGTTTTTAAAATGGTCTAGAGGTCACCTGTTTGAAACAAGCTCCTTTATGGGAAATTTAATACATAACTGATTTTAATTTAAAAATCGTATTTAGACTCAACTTGCAGAAGAACAAAGTTGGAGGGCACATTTTCTGATTTTCAGAGCTACAGTAGTCATGAGAGTGTAGTACAACCACAGGAGAGACTTAGAGATTGTTAAATGGAATTGAGAGCCTGGAAATAAATGTTCATGTATATGGTCACATCAAGGGTGACAATTCAATGGAGGTAAGAAGTCTTTTTAATAAGAGGTGTTGAGACAACTGGATATTCAAATGTCAGAGAATAAAGTGGACCCCGTTCTCACACTATACACAAAATCACCTTAAAAAAGAATCATAGATCTAAAACTTAGAGCAAATTTAAAAAAATTATTTGAAGAAAAGATAGGCGTAAATCCTCATGACTGGTGCACCCTTGTGGCTCAGGCAGTTGAGATCTGGGTTTGAGAACCAGGGCCAGGGAGAAAACCCAAAATAAATAAATAAGGGTGCTGTCCTTTCCCCCCTTAAAATAAAATGCTTCTTCCTTTGAAAAGAATCCTCATGACCTTGGCTTAGGCAAAGCATTGTATACATGCATGCATGAAAAAACAAGAAACACAATTTTAAATAGATAAATTAGTCCTCATCAGAATTAAAAACTTTTGCTAATAAAGTACATTATCCAGAAAGTGAAAATATGGCCGTAGAATGGGAGAAAATATCATCAAATCAAATATCAGGTAAAGAACACTTATACTTTATAGTAAGAGGTTTTTTTTTGTTTGTTTTTTTTAGTAAAGGATTTGAATAGATGTTTTCCTAAGTTAGGTTTAAAAATGGCCATTAAGCACATAAAGGATACTCAATATAATTTATCATTAGAGAAATGCAAATCAAAACCACAAAGTGATACTGCTCACACTCAGCAGAAAGGTTACAATAAAAAAGATGGACAATGAGAAGTGTTGATAGGAATGTGGATAAATTGGGAGCCTCAAACTACTAGAGAGAATGTACAATGGTGCTGCTTCTTTGGAGAACAGTTTTGACAATTCCTCAAAGAGGTAAACATAGAGTGACTGTATAGCCAAGCAATTACATACCAAGAGACCTGGAAAACATCTTCACACAAAATTTGTGCTATGAATATTCATAACAGCATTATACACACATGCTAAAAAGTGAAAATAATTCAGTATCAATGATGAATAGATAAAATGTAGTATGTCCATACAGTACAATATTATTCAGCCACAAAAAGAATAGGGTAATGATGCTACAACATGGACAAACCTTGGAAACATTATACTAGGTGAAAGAAGTAAAAAACAAAGACCATGCGTTGAATGATTCCATTTATATGAACATCAAGATAAGGCAAATTCATAGAGACAGTAAGTAGATCATTGCTTGCCAGGGGCAGAGGAAAAGACGTGTGTGTGTAGAAAAGAAGGGAATGACTGCTAGTAAGTTTGGGGCTCCTTTTGGGGGCAATGGAAATGTTCTGAAATTATATAATGGCGATAATTACTTACCTTGTGAGCACACTAAAAACTAATGAATTTTAAACTTTCAAAGATGAATTATATAGTATGTGAATTATAATTCAAATAAAAAAGCTTCAAGACTCTACTAAACATTTAATATTAAGGGATGTCACATAAACTAGGGTAGACTGTACTGTGGAAATAATGTGCAGACAATGAGGTGTGAGATAGGTCCTTATGTGCTGATATCAAAGGATACCCGACTTACTATTAAGTGGTTAGAGCAAGTTTCAGAACACAGAGTAGCAGGCAAAATATGATCCTACTTGAGTAAATATGCACACATACAGATAAAATGAATATCAGCAGACATATCCAACTGACAAGAGTTGTTCTCTTAGAATAGAATAGAATATGGATGGGAATCAATAGGAACTTTTGTCTATTGGCATTGCCTAGGTTATTTTTTTAAACAAGAAAAATGTATTATTGTATTATTTATATGATTGAAAATGTATTTCAAAAAAGAAAATGGAAAAGAAATGAACCAATAATGAACTAAAGCTTCAGTCAGCTTTAGCATCAAATATTTTAAATGTTTCTTTGCTGTTTCCTGTCCAAAGATGTCCAAGGTTTCCATTTGGGTATGTGTTATAGCAAACAGGCTTTGATATGTAAAACACAACAACAAAACCCATCCAAATGTCTCAGCAAGAATATTCCTAGCTCTATCATGGGCTAGCTTAGGTTGTTTTATTTCTTTTTCACACTTTTCCTGCCATGATCATTCAAAGATTGGTGTTCTTTCTGTTAAAATGCTATTGTCCATGCATTTGAATGCATTCATACTTTTGTAGAGTAAAAGACAGTTTGATTAATTACACAGAAGAAAGCACATTTTACTTAGAAATTCTAAGAGGAGACAGGATGTTTTTGAGACAGAGTGATGTTGATTTCCAGATTTATTAAGACATAAAAGTAATTTCACTGATGCATTAATATTTACCTTTAAATATAAAAGTGCTTATTCTTACAAATCCTTAAGGCTCATTCTGTTACAGTACAGTGAGATGTTCCCCATTCCAGAAACTGTGCTGTGTGAATTTCATGGGAATTATAGAAATAACAAAATCTTCAAACAGTAGAATAAATGGTCAATGATTCCAGTATCTTTGTACATGTAAATTTAAACTCAGACAAAATACAAGATCCCCTTAGACATATCCTTAATATTAGATATATGCTTCACTCCTTCCTAATATCTTGACAAAATAATTCAGTATTGAATTATTCATGACTGAATGTGGAATTTCCTTTATTTGAAATATGACAAACACAGCTGTGTGGGAGGGGAGAGAGAGCGAAAGAGAGAGAGGATTTAACATTTGTACATGCTTATGCAGGTACGGCTACCACCAGAGTGAAGCTTTTTAGGCTCTAGGCATACAGATGTCTTAGAAACAGCCTGAGACATGAGATTCCACTAGAGTAAGAGATCTGGAGTACTCTGTGGGGATCCATTGGACTCTCCTTGGAAAACATGTTCACAAATTTTGAGATGAAAAGCTGAAGGAAGCAATCCCTATTAAAGCCATTGGTCTTTATTAATTGTTTGGGTTAAGATTTTTTTAATCACATATTTAAAGACACAGATAAGAGCACACGATTTTATCAGTAGTAGTTTGTAATGTGATGCTTAACAGACCATTACAACTACTGGATTACTTTAAAATAGTGACTATCAGCACAGATTCTGAACTGTCTCCATAACCATATCTAAATGTTCTAACTCAAGCCTCAAATGAATATCATGTAAAAATGAACTTCAGCTATTTTAATACTAAATGACTAGACAAAAAGGAAAATGGTATTGGACCTCATAAATACAGCACTTTAATCATTGCTACATTATGTACATTTTTATAGCATAAATTAATATACAGAATTATTTTATTTAAAATCCTCTTCCATTCTTGAAACAATCCTGACCAATTTCTGAAAGAGAAGATAAAGGCCCTATAGTTTGGTTTTGTGGCTGCTAAAATGAGCTCAGAACAAATCTTGTGGGACATGAACTATTCCCAAGTTACTAACAGTTTGCCCAAGACTGAGAGGCAGCATTTGAAATGGTGTTTGATGTGATATACTGGGACTCTGATTTCAGAATATTGAACTTGAGTTTCTTTCTTTATGAATAAACATCCAAGATGACAGAGGATAAGAAAAATGGTGGGATTTTAAATTCCTGCTCTGGAGGCAAACTGCATGGAATGACTTTAAACGTGATTTCATAGAACTCTGGAATCAGGCAACTATGAGGCTGCAGGAAGAATATTTGTTCCTTAACATCCTTCCTCTGGAAATCCAAATGTCCAGCTAGTGTATTTACATCTCCTCGTGCTAAAAAAAATCTTGTGATGCCACTCTAGAATTTTTGCTTAACTGTTTGGAATTCACAGTGGATAAGCTGGTGTTCTGTGGAAGGGCATCTGTATCAGTTTGAGTATAAATCAGCCTGGATCTCTCAGGACCTTCAGCCCTTGCTCCTTTGTCCTAGAGACAGGATAGGTCAGGGATTGCCAGTGAGTACTGAAAAGGCGCCTTTGGAATGAGTATTTCAAGATTATTTTGGTTAAGTTTACACACCAATTTAGGGACACAAGGAAGCCCTGAGTCTAAAGAACATAAAACTTTAGAATATAAAAGCTAAAACTTCAGTTGACCATTTAGGGCCTTCACCTTGGTGGTATGAAACATTCGGATCATGAGTTAGTTTCAGTCTTGTTCCAACGTTTGGGGCTAGAAAAATAAGTCTCCAGGTGGACATCACAAAAATAACTAAGTTCTTGTGCTTTCTTTACCCTACTACATTGATTAAAGTTTTAGCCTACAATTAAGGGATCATGTTGTGGCAGCCACCTCAACCACTGGAGAACAATTTCATCCATTTTCTCAAGAGAGGTTTCTTCTTTCTTGGAGCTTATCCATACCCAAGTCCCTTATGGCAGATCTCCTTTCCTAGGGACAAACTTTCCAGAGCAGCTGCCCTTTAATACCTGCCTGCAAATAAAAGATTTATCATAAGGGGCATAAGATTCACACGAAGGGAACTCACATGTGCTACCACAGGAGTGCAGGAGATGAAAATATGGTGTTTGGCCTCTGGTTCTATGAGAGTCTTTGAAACATGGTGTTCAATAGCCAAGTATTTTCTCATGGAAAATGGCATACATTGGAAGCTTGCACCCCATGTTTCTTCTTCCCCTTTCCATCTGGATAGTACCTGATTGTTTTAAAGGCCAGCACTGAATGAGAAAGAGGGGGGTGGGATTATGCCACCAACTGTGGGGTACTTGATAGCCCTGCTGCTCCTCTCAAGCACAGATCCCTCACCTGTCATTGGCCTACAATAGCTATGCCTATAGACAGAATGCACTCAACTAATAAGGCTCCTTTTGTCATCCTCCTGTCCCATGGAGGGGCCCATGGCTATCCCATGTCATCCTCATGGTCCTCTAGAACCTAATTATGGCTGAGCCAAAGTACCATCTCCCATAACACATTTTTGCAGGATGGTATCTACAGATATAGTATTATTTCCATTACCTCTCTATGGACAATAATATTCAACTCTTACTGAGTAGGACAAATGGAGGTCTCAAAATCAAATGAACTTCATACTCTCAGTGAGGTAGGTGATGTTTTGGGTTACACTTCACACAGAGGAAACTGAGGTGTGGAGAGGCATCTTATTCAAAGGTTAGAGGCAGCAGACAAAGGAGGACTGCTCAGGCACCCCAGTATTTTCCTGATGTCTCATCACCAACATGAATGAGTTCTAATATTGAATCTTTGCTTCCCTAAACCTCCCATTGTTTCTAATAACTACTCTGAAAAGTCAAGATACTAAATTGGGCATAGAATTTAGAAGGAAAGAATCCCATACGAACAAAACATTCAACTCCGCTCATAGAGAAGGACATTCTATGTTGAGCTGGCAGCCCTGGGCACTCCGGGGGATTCAGAACCTGTCTGCAAATTACTCAAAGGAAAGTTTTAATATTGCTATTTCACCACACAAATAGGCCACAGAGTTATCTGGTGCTGCTATAAAAATCTCTCTCACTAAAGATTAGTGTGTTTTATGCTTAGAATAATTGACATCTCAACTATGACATCATACTTCAGGTTTTGTGATCATTCACACCGTAGGGTGAAGGTAACAAACACAAAGAATGTTCCTTAAAAAGTCAGATACCTTTGGCTACCATGGGTAGAATGCTGTTCAGTCAAGTAATGCACATTCCTCAGTGTGAAGCATTTTCTCTTTGCTCCTTTGAACAACCTAGAATAAGATCATAAATATTGGCGGCCAGAGGTGGGGTGGAATCAGTTTTGTTTCTAAAAATCTGAAAGCAATATGGAAAGTAGAAGATAGTAATTATTTTCATAACCAGAGAGCATTTCTTTTAAATTCTAAACACTGCTGTGCTTTTACATCCTATCTAGATACACATCTCTTCTGACGAGCCCTTCCTGTGTGACAAACAAGCAGAAGACAAGTTCTTGATTCAGCTTTTCAGACCTCATCATGACTTCCTGATATGAAGGACAAAGGCTGATCTTGGTGCTGACTTGCAATTAGTAAATTCATTCCTCAGATCAATGTGTTTAAAATTGACTATAAGAGGTGGATTTTCAAAGTCATGCAGAGGGATTTAATCCCCTGGTTCCCATTACTGTTGAGCTGTGAATCTAAATCCCCTCGCTGCCGACCCAAAATTTGCCCCCTGCTGCCTCCGAGTGCCAATTAAATAATAACAACCAAAACCATGGTCAGATGTCATTATTTTGAAAACAGAGTTTTATAATTTTCCTCATGCCAAGCAAACAAGTGGACCTTCCTGATGACATATACAGAATCATTTAGTTTGGACAAAAAGAACACACATCTTATGTCTAAAGATTTCTTGTGCTATTTGTCAGGAAGTTGTAATAGCAAAAACTGTGCTCTTCTGGGAGTTGGAAAGTAAGGAAATAAATTCTGGCTCCAAATTGTTGCAAATGCAGTATGTCGTTGCTGTGTGCTTTCATTACAAAAAAGTCTTTCAAGGCTCCAGTTGCTCAGGGTTCCTTTGACAATATCTAGCTGCTTAAAAATATGACTACAATACAAACAGATATTAACTGAGTAGCAGGCAAAGGTGCACAAAGAGCAAGACAGTTCTTGGAGGACTGTGAGTGTTTCTTAGTCCAAACCACCTCTGAGAGAGAATCCAGCTCAGTGCCCCCCCCCCCCCCCCCCCCCCC
>RJWH01007805.1:17030-36567 GCA_004363575.1 Solenodon paradoxus | reverse complement strand
AATCAGTATTGTTTGCATGATATCCTTGAAAATTGTCCATACTTTGTGACACCCTTTTTAGCGGAACAATTGTTTTGCCTGATATTAGTATTACAGTTCCTGATTTTGTTTCATCACTGTTGTTTTGATATCTATAACCCTTAACTTTCAATCAATGTATATCTCTGGATATTACATGTTCTTATAGATATGCTATTGATGGTGACTCTTTTTTGATCCTACAGTCATGCTGTTTTGGTCGGTGAGTTCAGTCCATTCAGGTGATGACTGAAATGTAATTATTTATTGCTGCCATTTGAGCCTTTGTTTCCCGTTAGATTTTTTTTTGTGCTTGTGCTTCAGTTCCTATTTGTTTAAGTTTGCTTTGGGGAGTGATGATTTTTAATGTCTATTCTCTCAGTGTTATCTACTTCCTGGCTATGTATCTCTTTAATTTAGGTTTTGTGACTGTTCCAGGATTTATCTCTAACTGTACTGCTCTATGATAGTCTTTTATTAGCTGATGCCATATCATATTTTTAAACATGTACAAGTTGCATGTTTTCTTTCTCCCCTTTTTTTGTTCTTTCCTGTTGGTCTGATTTTTGTTTCTGCTTTTGCATTCATGTTTATCACCATATTTGAGCCTTGATGAATCTTTATTTCACTTTCCCTATATAGACCCACTTTCATAAGCTCTTTAATGGCAGGCTTGATAAGAGAAAAATTCTTTAACTTTTGATTGTCATTGAAAACCTTCATTTCTCCATCATATTTGAATCTTTAATTTCTTCCAACAGTGATTTGTAGTTTTCTCTTTACATGTTTTGCATTTATTTTGTTAAAATTATTCCTAAATGCATTATATTTATGATACTATAACTGGAACTGCCTTCTAAATTTATTTTTAATTATTCTTTACTAGTCTTTAATTTTTATATTTAAGCTATATTGTGCAAATTTACTAAACTCGTTTGTTTACATAGGTTCTAGTGTATTTCTTCGGCTATTTCAATTATATTTTTTATTGAGATAGAATTCTGTTATAATATTATATAAGCTTCAGGTATGCAATATTATAAATCAACATCTATATATACTTTGTTCAGGTAATGTTTTACCCCTGACTTGAAATACTGTCTTTAGCAAAGATTTAATACTTTTTTTTGTCATAAATAGGATTTTTCATGTTCATAGATAATGTTGAAAACTAAATTATATCTATCTTAAATATCAAGTGCCATGAGTTAACACTAACTTATACATCCTTAACTATCTTCCTGTACTTCCTATTCTGTAGCCCTGATACTGACTTTCTTAAATTATTTGATTTAATAGAGGAGTGCTTCAAATCTTGTACTTAGAGCTCTCCTTACTTTTCATAATGAAGCTCAATTAACTTTTTATTGCTAACACTTGTTCCTTAAGATTCAACAGAACACTTACCACCTCATTAATTAAAGTGGTTTTGATGGTTTCCGGACCCTATGCAGACCATAATTCTTATTAGGAATTAGATTTTGACCCTTAACCTAGAAATGCCCTACACAACCAAGATTCTGAATAACATTAAATTTAAATATCAGAATCATACAGATTGTAAAACACGAGGTCTTAGAAAGGTCCACAAAATGTAGACATTTATTTGGAGATTAAATGTGTGAAAACATAAAACCAGTTAAACCCAGTCATAAAAACCCCAAGTTATCACTTCCCTCTAAATTTCTCTCTGGAGGAAACGCTGAGTAGATTTCTCTGAAAGACAAATAGAACATACATGCATAATCGTTTTCTACTCTTGTGAATAGATTCTGTTCTGGAGTCTTTAAAATTGTGGCCACATGGTTATAAGCAATGGACTAAATTGAAGGAAATTATTACCTTTGTGTGATATAGTTTGGATGTTCAATGATTCTTTTTGATTCCTGAATCGACAATCATGTAAACATGTGGTCGTGAAAGTTATGGACTCAGTGTTTCCCAATAGAAGATACTGTGGTGCTCTGGTGGCCTTTCAGAATATATGCTCTGAGTTAAAAACAAAATAATTGCTCTCTTAGGCAGCCAAGGTCACTAAGGGTATAGTACATGGATTCTGACTAGGCCACAAGGTAAGTTTTAGTTTCAGAGAGGGTTCATGGCGCTTAAGCAATTTCAGCTTTACAATATTTAAGCAAACCTGAATGAAACATATCAAAATCAAAAGATTAACTCAGTTTCAACTTTATTTTCTTTTTGGCTGTTCCCCACCATTAAACCTAATTTTGCATGTATAGCATTTTTCCTAACATTCAAAACATATGCTTTATTTATGTTGAAGTATGTGAATTTATTCCTTATGTACAGTGCTTACTTTGTAAAAGGCACTGTGATTAGGTGCTTTGGATAAATTAGGTATGATTTTTACTCTCAAATAACTTATATCACAGCTTGAAATGCTTCCTCAGGTGAGGTGATTGTCATTTTAATGCAAATCAATGTCTTTAATTGGAGAGTGGGACTGCTAAACTTTAGCATTTTAGGTACTAGTGGGAAGTATTCAGAGGACATAAGACCACACTTGAAAGACTCGATTGCTCTTAAAAATATGTCTATGATGTATAATTTAGTCTCCCAGATCAGACATGTCACAATCTACTTTATAAAGTAGATTGGTTATGCTTAAACTTTGCTGAGGCAAAATTGATACACCAAGTGAAATACCTGTTAGCAACTAAAATAAATTGTAAATATGTTGAATTCAAGGACTATGTTTTAATTCATCATTGTATAACTTGCCTCTACCAGAGTGCTTAGGTTTAATAAATGTTGACTTCAGAACTTAATCAATAAGAGAGAGTTGAATAATCATGCAGATATGGCAATGCTTCATCTGTCTCTCACACAAATGTGGTGGTGAATGCTCAAAGAGCACCTGGAAAGACCTATAGAAGGACTCTCTTTTTTATTGTGATTGAGACCTTACATCACACATTACACCCCATGCCCACCTTAAAAAAACCAGTCATCTACTAGGAAGCTAAATGGGACTGTGAAGTTGGTGTATAAGCAAAGCTAGATGAATACGTTAGGGTGAATTTTTCATGTAACAGATGGATATTAATAAATTAATTAGCATAATTAATTATTCTGTTCAGAGCTTCATGCTCAATGCTATATAATATATGTAAAATTGAAAGCAAATTATACTTCTGATGAGAAAGACAGCATAATTTATTGAAAAGAACAGAGACCATTGATGGAAATTCTTTGATATTATTTGACTAAATTAATTTATAAATGTGTTATCATTGATAGGTTGATTAAGAAACTTTTAAGTATCAGATTCCTAATAATTAGATTACATCAGATAATGATACATGCTGAATTCTCATTGCAGTGTTTCTTCTGTGACTCTATGATTTTGACCTTTGTTTTTTTATCTCCTACCCAAACTTTCTGGCATATAGTAGGTTTTCTCTAAATGTTTGTGAAATTGGCAAATTAGGTACATTTGTACAAATGCAAATACCTCTTGGTTAGTTTTCCAAGGGAAAAAAGGAAAGTAACCTAACAGCTTTTGCATTTTAATAAGTCCTTACATCTAGGCAATAATTACATAAAATCTCATTCTACAAGAAATTCCTAAATGCCTAAATTAATACCTCATACACAAAGGTAAGAACCTCGGTATTCCATGACACAATGTAGATTATGTTTTAAAGTGATTTTCAAGTTATTTACAGGTTTTTAAAAGAAAATATCTCTCTTCCAGTGCTTTAAGTCTGAAAAACAACTAAAAATGCCTTGAAAACTTATCACAAAATGTAAGGAGTTTGAAAAGATGTACCCCACAGTTTTATTTTATATAAATAGATGAGAGACCTGGAAAGAGATCAGATTTTTTGAGTCTCTTTAAAATACTAAAATTAACTCATTTGCTTCTAATTAATCATCTTGCTGAATATAATATTGCAATGACACAAATTTTCTGCACAATAACTAATCATTTAATGGTACCAAGAAAAAAATCAATGTCATTTAAAGGGACTTAAAAGACTACCTCACCCCACCTCCACAGATGAATGACGAATGGAATTTGTTAAGCTATTTTTCAGAAGTAAGTTGTTTATAAGGCAGAGAAATTCAGAAAAACAAGGGAAAGAGCTAGGCTTAAATAATGGTGTATTAGGAGACATCTCATAAGTTAAAGGGAGAAATGATCATCTTAATTAGTATATGTAAAGGTATCCACTACATCTATAAGTGCAAATTAGTTTTTTTATTATTTGATAAGCTACCAATGAACTTTGTAGTCTTTCTTTGTTCCTTGTTTACTCTTTTAAGAAGTGATGGAGCTGGACAGTAAAAAGGTGGTGGCTGAGACTTTTCTATGATTTGTGCTTGGGATAGAGCCATATTTTTCCAGTAAAAATTCTGACAGGAAGAACATCCATGTCCCAGCAGCTTCGGAACAGAGGTGACTGCATTCAGAGGCATGTGGGAGGGATGGGGATGCCTATGAGACATGAGATGGGTGCCTAGAAGCCTAGAAATGTGCAGATCAAGGTGGCAGTGTGGAGGCATTTGCTACAGAAGCAGCAGGGAGAAGCAACAGAAGTGACTGGAGGTGGAAACAGCTTTGGCACTGCTGCGCAGAAGAGGCAGATAAAGTCAGTGGACACTCTGATGTGTTCAGCATGGAGCTCCAGGGCAGAAGAAGTTTGCTAGTGACACATATTTTTGGCTAGAAGGAAGCCTGAAAAGAGGGGACTTGACTTGAAATCTCAGTCCACACTTGTGTTCGCAGCACAGCAAAAAGCACAAGGGAGGACAGCACTCTTTTTACACCTCACCCACCCCTTTGACTCCAACTCTAGGAGAGAAGACCTATAATACCACACACTGTGGCTGCTAAATTCAATTCTGGAGGCTCAGGGAAGAGGGCTGGCTCAGTGACAGTGGAGTCAGTCTCCCCTAACAGAACCTGACCACAACAGCTACCATTCTTGTCCACATCATGCTCCCTTCCCACATTCAGCCATACTTCACTCCCCAACTCCAAAAAAATCGCAGTGAAGAAGCCTGCAGGGGACAATAATTTAATAAATCTTAATCACCACCTATCAAAAAAACATAAGCAGCTTTCCATTCAATGGGGAGAAAGTAAGCCAACTACACATAGAAATCTTAAGAAACACTGACAACAGAGGGAGACAACATTAAATCGAAAACCAATTAGGAAGACAGAGATAATTTTAACTAATAGATAAATAATTCAAAGTTGCAATCATAAAGAAATTAATATAGATAAAATAAAACTCAGAAATACTGTTCAAATGGCAGAACAATATGGAACTCAGCAAAACTAGACAATTAGCTAAAATATACAATTAAGGAAGAAAAGGCTTACAAAGGTTTACAAAATAACTGACAGAGATTCAGGACAAAAAGAATGCAATAAATGAGATCAAGAGTACCAAAGAAAGCTGTAGAAACAGAATTGTTCAAATAGAGAAATGGATCAATGATCTGTAGTTTAGAAATGTAGAAAAAGGTCAGATGAAAGGAGATAGATATTAAATGTTAAAAATGAAAAAAAATCCTACAAAAATTATCTGACTCCACAAGGAAAGGCAATAAAAAGAGAAAGGATAATACATATTCCAGAAGATAAGAAAAAGAAGAAGACAACATAAGCAGCAACAACAAAAAAATGCTGAAAAGTTCCCAAACCTCAGGAAAGAAATGAACATATAAGTAAATGAAGCCAAGATAACTCCCAATTGCCTAAAATAAAAAAGATCTACACCAAGGCATAGAGTTGTAAAACTATGGAAAATCCCAAGACAAAGAAAGCATTTTAGAGGTGACCAGAATAAAAAAGCAAGTAGCATATAAAGGTACGCCCATCTGACTGCAACCAGACTTCTTAGCAGAAATCTTACAGAGCAAGAGAGAAAGGAATGATGTCTTCAAAATACTACCAGACAAAAATTGCCAGACAAGTATGCTATATACCACAAAATACTCTCTTATATGAAGAGAAAGAAAGGTTTTCTATGACAAACAAAAATTGAAGGAATCCACTGTTATGAGACCTCACTTAAAAATGCTAAAATGTTGAAAGATGTTCTTCTACTTAAATCAAAACAAGGAGATTTATAAAAAAACTAAACAAGGAAATGACAAGATAGACAAAATAGAAAATAAAAGTCAAAATTGTAGTAGCAAGTCCTCAAATGTCAGTAATCACTTTGAATATAAATGAACTGAATTAACCAGTTGAAAGGCATAAAGTGCCTATATGGATTAAGAGACAAAATCCAACTTTATACTGTTTATAAAAACTCAATTAAGATCCAGACAAGCATAGACTTAAAATAAAGGAGTGGAGGAAGGTACTCCAAGCCAATGGTGAGTCTAACAATGTATACTCATCTCGGTTAAAAAAAAAACCAAAAAACTTCCAGCTAAAAAGATCACAAAAGATAAAGATGGCCCTTATAAGAAGGATTAATACAGCAGGAAACTCTAACACTCATTAACATATATGCACCAAAAGATTAAAAATATATTAACAGATCTAAAGGAACAGCAACACAATAATGGTAAAAGATGTCAACACCCCACTCACAGTAAACATCAGACACACTGCTAGAAAATCAGTAAATGATAGCATTAAATAAATTAGAAGATATGGATTAAATGGATTTATAGGAGTATCGTACCTTAAAACAATAGATTATGCAATCTTTTCAAATGTTCATGGAACACACTCAAGTACAGACCTATGTCAAGTTAATACAATTCAAAGATTGAAATCATATCTAACATCTTTTTGGATCACAGTGGCATCAAACTAGAGATCAACTAAAAGGAAGAAAACAATCAAAACTGCAAAGAAGTAGAGAATAAACAATAAGTTATTGAAAAACAGTGAGTCAGAGGAAATCAAAAGTGAAATAAAACATACCTGCAGTTAATGAAAATGAAGACACAACCTGTCAGAATCTGTGTGATGCAGCAAAAGCAGTAATAAGATGGAAATTTATAGTGATATAGTCATACCTCAGAAAATAAGAATATACCTTATCAACAAGAGCAAGGAGAAAAACAACACATGATCATATCAATAGACACATAGACAACTTTTGGCAAGATCCAACATCCATTTATGATTTAAAAAACCCTGCATAAAATGGGGATATAATGTACAAAACTCAATTTAATAAAGGACATATATCATATACCCACAGGCAACATCATAGTCAAACGTGAAAAATTGAAAGCATTTCTTCTAAGGTCAGGAACAAGGAAAGGCTATCCACTACTACCACCTTTTTTAATCATCATACTGGAGGTCTTAGCCAGAGCAATTGGGAAAGAAAAAGAAATAAAAAGAATGCCAATTGGAAAGGAGGAAGTAAAACTATCATATTTGAAGATGATATGACTATTTATATTGAAAAATCTCAAAACTCTCAAAATTACTAGAAATAATAATTGAATACAGTAAAGTGGCAGGCCACAAAATCAATATGCAAAAATCCATAGCAATTTTTTACACAAACAACACACTTAAAGAAAATGACATAAAGAAAACCACCCAATTTAAAATAAAAGTAAAAGAATCAAATATATTAGAATATACTTAACAAAGCAAATGAGAGACTTAAAAAATTAAAGCTACAAGTCCTTCTAAAACAAATAAAGACAGATACAAATGGATGGAAAGACATCCCCTGCTCATGGCTGAAAAGAAACAGCATTGTTAAAATGGTCATCTTACCTAAAGCAATATAAAAACAATGCAATTCTCATTAAAATCTCACAGGCTTATTTCAAGGAAATAGCACAAGAATCTTAGAATTTGTATGGAGTAACAAGAGACCCCAAATAGCCAAAGAAATTATGGGATGAAGGAATGAATTCAGATATATTGCACTCCTAGACACTGAGCTATACAGAAAAGTGATGAGACCAAACCAGTATTTTACTGGAATGCTAAACATAGGCACAGATCAATGGAATAGAACTGAATCACCAGAAAGTGACTCACTGACAATCAGTTAATCTACAACAAAGGAGCAAAAAATCAAATGATGGAGAAAGGAAAGTTTCTTCATAAATGGTGTTAAGACAGCTAGACAGTAACATGCAAAAGAAAGAAGATAGATCATCATTCACAAAAAAATAGCAAAATGGACTAGAGAGTTGGACATAAGTCCAGAAGCCAGAAGATTTTTGGAAGAAAACATAGGAAAGACATCATATGAAATCAGCCTTAGAGAGGTATTTGGGGACTCAACTCTAGCATCAAAAGAAACAAGACCAAAAATTAAAACTTGGGATTACATCAAACTAAAAAGCTTCTTCACAGCTAAAGGAAACATCACCAGAACAAAAAGACAACCCATGAACTGGGGGAAATATTTGTATTCCATATTTTTGACAAGGCCTTAATATCTAAAATGTGCAAATAATTGATAAAACTCTAACAAAAAATAAACAGTCAATCCAATAAAAAATTGGAAGAAGAACTGGAGAAACATTTTTCTAAAAAGGTTATACAGATGGCCAACAGGCACATAAAGAGTTGTTCCTACTCGCTGGAAATCAGGGAAATGCAAATCAAAACAACGAGATATCACCTTACACCTGAGAGACTGGCTACTATACAAAAGTCTGGAAACAACAAATGTCGGTGAGGATGTGGAGAACGGAGCACTTTTACATTGTTGATGAGAGTGAAAATTAATGTAAATCCTATGGAAAACAGTATGAAGATTCCTCAAAAAGGTGAATGTGGAAATCCCATATTATCCCATCATGTCACTTCTGAGTACTTAGACAAAATACACAAAATCTCTGACTTGCAGAGATTTATGTACCCCATGTTTACTGCAGCCCTATTTACAATAGCTAAGAACTGGAAGTTACCTAAGTGCCCAGTGTCAGATGGATAGATAAAGATGTAATATATATATATATATATATATATATATATATATATATATACAATAGAATACCACACAGCCCTTAGCAAAAATAAGAAATCCTGTCATTTGAATCAACATGAATGGATCTAGAGAGGATTATGTTAAGTGAAATAAGTTATAAGATGAACGATAGGAATCAGATGATCTCACTCAGAGATGGAAAGTGACTAGTAAAAAGAAAGGAAAAGATGAAGCAAAAGTAACCCTTGGACTCTTGCAATAGAGCTGTGGTTACCAATAGGGATAGGGGAGGGGCAAGTGGTGGCCGGGTCCACTGGAAATGGAGAAAAGCAATTGGTCATTTGGTGGAGGGCAGGGTTTGTTGACATATACCTGAGGAATGGGGAAACTGCACGTATGGTGAACCTACAAATATGAATTTATTTAATTTGTAATAGTCACTGCAATAAAATACTAAAAACATTTAATATAAAAAGAACTTCACATTTGACACAGAGGTCAATGACAGAACCAGAAGTTCAGTGCTCTTCCCTCCACACAGCTCCTATTCTGTGGCTGTTGTGGAAATTAATGAATTTTGAGAAGTGAACTGGACTCTCTGAGAGTAAAAAGGAGACATGAATAGCAAATGTAATGCCAAGATGGAATCATGATCAAAGAATTTTCATTTAACAAAAAAGAAAAAAAATTACAAAGAGAAAATCTTAAACTTTAAAGCAACTAGAAAACAAATAGAAAAATTAACCAAAATCTAGTATAAAGCAGGATATACTTAAACTTAGAGCAGGAGTCAGTGAAATAGACAGCAAAAAGACGATTCAAAAATCAATAAAGTCAAGAGTTGCTTTTTAAAGGATAAACAAAATAGACAACCACTAGACAGACTCACTAAGAACAGGAGTGAGAAAACACAAATATAATCAGAAATGAGATAGGAGAAATCACATCTGATAAAATAGAAATAAAGATAATTCTAAGAGTCTATCATGCACACCTGTATGGAAACAAATTGATAACCTAGAAGAAAAGGACACATTTTTGGAAATGTATAGCATTACGATACTAAATCAGGAAGAAATAGAAATTCTGAACAAATAGATCAAAAGCAAATAAATTGAAATGGTAATTAAAAATATCATCCAAAACAAAAGCCCTGGGCCAGACAGTTTCACTGGGTAATTCTACCAAACAAAGGATAATTGATACCAATACTTCTCAAATTATTCCAAAAAATCAAAGGAGGCATACTTCCAAACATGTTTTATGATGCAGGCTTTACACTGATTCCAAAATCAACGATGTCACTAAGAAAGAAATTTACATAACTATATCATTGATAAATATTCATGCAAAAATAATTAAGAAAATATTAGCAAACAGAATCCTACAACTCATTAAATGGATAATATACCACAATTATGTGTGTTTTACTTCAGGTATTCAGAATGGTTAATATGTGCATGTCAATAAACGTGATACACAAAAATGTGATCAACAAAAAGGACACAAATCACCTGATCATCTCAATTGACACAGAAAAAGCATTAGACAAAATTCAAAACCCTTTTATATTATAAACTCTACAAACAATGCTTATAGATGAAATGTATTTCAACATAAAAGAGATTATCTGTGAGAAACCCACAGCCAACATCATACTCAACGGAGAAAAATTAAAAGCTTTTCTTCTAAGATCAGGAAGAAAACCAGGATGTCTGTTCTCACCACTACATTTTGAAGTAGAATTGGAAATATTCGTCAGTGTAATCAGCCAAGATAAAAGATATAAAACATATGCAAATTTGAAAGGGAGAATTGAAATTATCACTATATGCAGATGGCATAATATATGTGTACATATATATTTAATGCACTTATAAAGAGAACCCCAGAGAATTCAGTGAAAAGCTTCTAGAAATAATCAACAAATGTAGTGATGTTGCTGGCTACAAAATTAGTATTAAAAATATGCTTCATTTCCATATGAAAGTAACAAAATTGCAGAAAGAAAACTCAGGAGAATAATCCCATTTGCAATTATATCCAATAGAATTAAACGCCATGAAATAAACTTAACCAAAGAAGTGAAAGTCCTACACACTGAAAGCTGCAAGATATTATTTAAAGAAATAGAAAATGACACAAAGAAATGGAAAAACATTCCATGTTCACTGACTGGAAAAATTAACATACTTAAAATGGCCATGTTACAAAAAGCAACATATAGATTTGATGCTATTCCTGTTAACAATTCCAAAGATATTCTTCACAGAAATAGAGCAAAAGAATCATAAAATTTATTTGGAACTACAAGAGACCCAGGATAGCAAAAACAATTCTGAGGAAGAAGAATTTAAAAGTAAGTTTCACACTCCCTGATTCAAAATCAACTACAAAAAAAAGTACTGACACGTTGACATGGTATAGGAATAAAAGTGGACACACAGATCCACAGAATAGGATTGATAGCTCAGAAATAAATCTACATCTGTATGGACAATATTTCTTCCACAAGGGAGTCAAAGTTTTAGAATGGAGCAAAGACAATTTCTTCAATAAATGGTGTCAGGAAAACTAGACAGCTACACGTAAATGATTGAAGCTAGATATCTCCCTAACACCATACACAAAAAATAATTCAAAGTGAATTAGAAATTTAGATGTAAGGTTGAAAACCATAAAATACATAGAAGAAAACATAAGCCAAACTCTATAGGACATTGACCTAAGAAATGTCTTTGGGACTTGTCTCCAATGGCAAGGAAAATAAAATTTAAAATAAACAAATAGGATTATATCAAACTAAAAAGCTTCTGCATAGCAAAAGAAACTCATTAAAAAAGACATTCAACTGAATGAGAGAAGCTGTTTGCACATCAAATAACTGACATGTATGTTCTATTTATCTGTATGTCTGTTTTTATTCTAATAATTTGCTGATTTGACTATTAATTGCTTTATTAGTATCAACAATATATAACTAACTCACTAAACTCAACAGAAACTCTAATAATCAGATTACAAAATGTACAGATGACATTAATAAGCACACAAAGACGTAGAGGAACCTCTTGACGCATTTCACATGCATTCAAAGGTCCCAGATTGATGCCCTGGGTCTGGGGGAAACAATCATGATGAACAACTAAATAAACACTTTTTTCTCCTCTCTGTTCCAGTCTGCCTGCCTCTACTTGTCTTACATGCTGGAGAGGATGTGGAAGAAAGGGAACAATTATATACTGTCAGTGGGAGTGTAAGATGGAGCAAGCATTATGAAAAAAATTTTTTCTTATTTTTCTGAATAAACTTTTACTACCTCTTGTAGCTGTGCAAGCTAGCAGTTCTCTATAGGATATTTGAGTAGAAAGGCTAAGGTTCTTGACTTTCCTTTTATATATTAAAATTAAAATTAAAATCTCTGTAAATTTAAATAAAAAAATGTTAATTTTTGCTTCTTTCATCAAAATTATAATCCTGAATCTACTAATATCTTCCCTTTTGAGAAATATATTGTTATGAAGAATGTATATTCCAGCACGCTAATGTATATTTATAGGTTTCAGTGTTTAAAATATTTAGTGAAACTGTTGTATGCATTGTGTAAGTCAACATTCATCCTAACAAATCTGTCTTCCTAGAGAAGTTATTATAAATTAGCTAAGATATCAATAAGATATAGTCATACTATTACCTTCTCAGGATATGATCAAATCAGTGTATTTTGTATATAATGAGTTCCCCCATTTTAAAGAGATGCTGAATTCCTTTTCAGTAAAAGATGTCTAAATAAAGATTATTACAATGAAATATGAGGCTGAAAATTTTATTGTACTTCTGAAAGTACTTTCCCAGAAGAAAATATAAATAATGCTTAAGTCTGTATTATCATGAATCACAGTATGGCACATTATGAGTGCCAAGTAGCATTCATAATATTGGATTAAAAATAATTAATAGAAGATTTATTCAAATATCCCTAAACACAGGTATAGATGGGGGTTATCCTTCATTAAATCAATTCCAAAGTCGCTGAAGAGTTGGAACAGTGAATGAAATTCTGATTAACTAGACATCTGTAGGGCTTTGAAAATTCAAAAGAACTGAGATCAGCGGTGTTCCTTGGACTGATCATCAGAAATTGCCTTTTGGCAGAACTATGGAGAAATTACCTCCTGGGCAGTCTTGAAGGTCCGGACTGAGTTTTTTCTTCCCAATCTGCTCCGATGCTCCCAATTACCAAACAAGTTGTCTAGTGAAGAGGCTAACCTGAGACTGAGTAGTGCGGGAGGAAATTAATCATCTCTCCCTACCAGCAAAGTTTAACTTAATGCTAATGTTTAGTAGGTGCCAGACATTCACTGAATTGTAGAATGGTAGGGGGAAATAGGTGTTGTTGTTGGCTGACTCTGTGCTGAAGTCTTGCTCTCTGCAACTGTGAATGTGGTAGCCCTAGAAAACTGAGAAATAATTAACTTAGAGCTTGAGACAGTTTTCCACTTGGTCACAATTACTGCTTAATATTGTGAAATAATGCTTGTTATAATGTCTGACGTTATTGAAGGATAACACACTATAGGATTCAACTTACAAATTCATAATTGCTTAAGCATATTATTTTTGAGACAGAAAAAGATATATGTGATTTTTTTCTATTGCTGTTTTAAAAATTCTCTCTTTGATGTTATACTGTTTTATCATAAAATATCTTGGAGAAGATATTTTGGCGTTGAAATTTTAGAGTGACCTATTAGCTTCCTGAGCTTGGATGTCTGAATGTCTCCTTGTATTTGGGAAATTCTCATTCATGTTTTCTATAAATAAGCTTCCTGCTGTTTTCTCTCTTCTGTGACTTCAATTCTGTTCATGTTAGTCCTTAATTCACCATGGTTTTCTTTATTCTTTTCATTCACTTTTTCTTTCTTTTTTACTCCCCTTTCTGGATGATTTCAAATTTAATGTTTACTAGTTTGTAATTCTTTCTTCTGACTGGTTCTGTTTGCTATTGAATTTGTATAGATATTTCTTCAGTTAAGTCAGTATGTACTCCAAATCTTAGATTTCTGGGTTTTTTTCAGTTTTTATTTGCTGAATTTCTCATTTGGGTCATGCATTGTTTTCTTAATATAATTTAGTTGTCTCAGTGTTCTTTTATAGTTTCTTGATTTTCTCTAAAATAACTATGCTGAATTCTTTGTTCAATAATTGATAAGTTCTCCATTGATAAGTATTGATCAACATTGATAAAGTTCTCTTTAGGGTCAGTTATTGATATTTATCAGTTTCCTTTTGTGAAATAATTTTCCCTTGATTATTAATGATTGTTGTGACTTTGTGTTAGTGTCTGCACATTTGAAGATGCAGGCAACTTTTCAGTCTTTAAATACTGGATTTACAGACAAAACTGTTCACCTCTCAGACTATCCCATGGTTCTGTTTTGGCTATCTAGTGGTGTCCAAGGGTGACCTTGATACTGGTGTCCTGGAACCTGAAACTCTTGAACTTGCATCAGCAGGTTGTCAGACTTAAAGTCTGGGTATATGGGACAAGTATGGTGCCTGGGTCTGGGCAGTGGGCCTAAACCCTGGGTTCATTGTGGGCAGATGTGACTCTTAATTCTGTGGTGATGGACTGAGTCCTCTGTTTGTATAGGTAATATTGTATTCTGGGTCCATAGAGGTCAACTACATGCAGAGACCACTTGGGTGAGACCAGTGTCTGAGTCTGAAGAGGAATCTCATATTGGAGTGGATTTTTTGACTACTAGGAGCTGGGTCACTGAATTACTCCCATGACCCTGGATCATGGGAGCAGGTTGCTTCTGGGATGTTCTAGAAGCATATATTTTAACTTCTGTCAGCTTTTATTTTATGTATTTCAGAGTTGTATTTTTAGGTGCATATTTTTAAGAAAAGGTGCAGGCAAGAATGAATGTAATCAGAGGTAGGCTGGAAAGAAGAGAGAGGAGAAAGAAGCGTTTTTATTTAATTATACATCTTGACTGTTGTCTGGGGCCCTAGCATGCAAAACTGTGCCTTTAGGATGCAGGATGTGTCCAAGCTCTACTCCACCAGGGCACAACAGAAAACTATGTTTTTAAATTGTTGTGTTCCTTTTTGAATTACCCTTTGATCATAATATAATATCCTTTTGTTTTAAATTGCAATTTGTGTCTGTTTTACTTTTTTCACTATTAGTATAGCCCTTCCACCTTTAATATTTTAGATACTATTTTCATAGTATATCTTTTAATTTTTATTTTACTTTCAACTTATTTTTGTCCTTGAATCTAATGTGCATATCTGTAGGAAGTATTTTGTCTTACACAGTTTATTTTAATCTATTCTACCACACTCTGCTTTTTTTACTGGAGTGCTTAATCCATTTACGCTGTAATCACAGATGATGCCATTTGTTAATTTGTTTTCATAATATATGCCATTACGGTATTCTAGTTATCCGTTTCTATCTGCAATGCTAGGTTTTTCAGTGGTTGCTGTCTTTAAATTCATAAACTACTCAATCTTATAGGATGTTTGAGTGCTCGATGTGTACTTACATATTCTTTCAGTTTTAACAAGTCATTAACAAGTCAGTATGATAATGCCGTTGTATGTCCCTCTAGGTGTGTGTGTGTGTGTAATAGAATATACCTTAAATTGTGACCAGCACATTCTTAAGTCTTTACTGACAACTATTGTGTGCAGTGTGGCAGGATCCAAACTTGGGACAGAATGTAGTTTTATAGAAACACTTGTGAAATAACTATAAAAATTCAAATAAAATGAATTAAACATTAAATAGTTTGATACACTGGAATGTGTACAATGAACAGAATGAATCCAACAAGACCTGGATGTTTTACCTGGCTTTGTCTGGATTTTTATGTGTCTCTTTGGGCAGTTTTTCATTCTCTGTACTTTAGATTACTTATTTTTGACATAGAAATCATAGACTAGATAATCCTTAAATTTTCTTCCAGAGTTATGTTTCTCTAATTGTTAAGTTTAGCTGGAGAAGTACTAAATAAAAATAACAAACAAAAATGTAATGCATGGCAGTGCTATATTAGTAAATAAATGTAGAGGAATTATGTAACTCCTGCATCTACCAGGACCAAGAAGTATTCCAGTCAGAAACACCAGTCTATTTTTTACCCCAATGACTTTATTCATTTTTTTGTATTATCTGATAAACTTTGCCCAAAAACATGACCTTTCCCACTGATTTTATGGGAAGACAGGACACATGTCTAGGCAATTTCCAAGGAATAATGATAATAGTTGATATCAGATGTTTATTACATGTTAGTTACTCACAACTTTATCAATATTTCCATTTAAAAATGAGGAAACTAAGGTACATGGAGAGTAAGGAAATTGTCTACAATTAGCATGTGCCTGAACAAGCATTCAAACTTGGATAATTTGACACCAAAATCTATCTACTTCACCACTATGCTAAAATATCAATAAAATATCACTCATTCAGTTCCCTAGTAGACTACAGTTGGACACTCTTATGACTTAAGTTGGAATAGAGTGAGAAGACAAAAATTTGTTTCACTTTGTTGGTACCAAACTACTGATCACTATGTCTTCTTGTAGTCATGTAACTATAGGTAAATGAAGAACTTAAAATTACCATAAGATTATTATTCTGCAAGTAGCACTTGGGCTTTGATATAAAGTTAGTCACTGCTTTCTTTACATGGATCTTATTTTCCAATATCACCATCCTTGGGTGTAAATGGAATCTGAGAAATAATATAGCTGACTATAGATAGCATAGGCCTTTGTATTACCGTCATCAAGGAAAAGTAAAATTTACAGTAGGAATGAATTTACAAACATACAGAGTAGGTTATTGTAAGTCAATAGCCGTGTTTAGAGGTGCAGAAACATTCCTGACACCAAAGCATCTTTCAAATGAAGTTCTAATGTTTGAAATTTCACCATTAAATTATCTGAATTAAGCTAATTAAAAAATATTTTCCCCTTAAATACAAATATCTTTTAAAGGAATATTATTTTAAGTTATATCTAGTCACTAACATTTCAATGTGAATTGGTTTGTTACATTATTGATTATATAACTAGAAAGGAACTATGGCAGGAGGACTGTGAAAAGAAGGTACTGGTAGAGTGGTGCATTTGGGCTTCCTGTCCTTACCAAGCCACCAGAACTGAGGCCTTTTCATAGATTACACCACCAGAGTGCTCTGCACTGGAGCTTGAGTCCCTAGGAGCGTGAGTCCCAAGGCGTGGGGCAGGAGTAGCACTGATGTCTCTATTCTCCTACTTTTGCTGTCCCCACACCTCTTCTTTTGGGCTTTACTCAAGCCACGCCCCGAGCAGGTAGCATTCTTTGTTCCCCCTCCTTCACTCAGCTTGACCTAGGCTTGTCCCTTTCTGCTGTCTGTATTTATGCCACTGGAAGTTACAGCAACTGTCTCTGCTGTTTCTGTGACTGTGAGAGAACTAAGGAGGTGGCTGAGGCAGGCTACCATTGAAGTCCTTGTGTCACTGGAAATTAATGTGGCTGCTGTGGTCTTTTCTGAAAGTGTTCACAATCCTGTGCACAACTGCAAGCTCATGCAGCTTCCATTGTCATTTCTCTTAAGTGCCTGCGGGGAGAAAAAAAATCGACACATACACTGTTGTGGTCTCTAGACCAACCCCTGCTCCTTTCTCACTGAGCTTTGAAACCCATTGCTCAGTTCCAAGGTCCTTTAATTCTATAAGCATCCCCATAAGCCACCAAAGCTTCAGAAATACTGCACTTGAGTAAACTCCAGAAAAACTGCCGACTTTCTCAGAAGTGTCTTAACAACCAGCTTCAGTCAACAACATCTTGATTTCTCTCCCAAATTTCTCAATTCAAGTTTTATTAAAGTCAAGAGTCCATTCAGGTGACAATCCTTATTTTTCCCTCCTACATTCAGTTCAACTTAGGCTTACCACATCACTGGAAACCAAAGCAGCCAAAGCTTCAGTTTCTGTAAATGTCCATGACTGAAATCAAGGGAGTCTGCTGTCACTGTGATTGCCTTCATGCAAAATCCCTGTGTCTCTTATCCACTCTCAAAATATTTTGCCCCTCTCAATGTACTTTTGATGTTGTGGGCACCCCTGGGAAGTCATCAAAGATCCAGAGACTCTTCTACATGTACAAACTCTTGAAAACTCCTGAGTTTCCCCAGAGAGTCTTAGGGATCATTTTGAACTACAAACTTTGTTTTTACATCTTAAATTAATCTCTCGCAAATAGCATATAGTTGTTTTTAATCCATCAAACCACCCTGTGACTTTTGATTGATGGATTTATTTACTTTCAGAGTAATTATTGATTTTTTTTGCTTTCTACTGTCATTTTAACATTTGGGGTTTTTTTGTCTGTTTGTTGCCTTGTTTGTTGTTTTGTGAACTTTCCTTTTTTAATTTAGTTATAGTAACATGATTTTAAGAGAGCAGGGAAAGCAGAGAGTGATGAAATAAGCATGAGGCATATAGGAAGAAATAGAAGAAGCATTACTATTATTTTGTTTCTTTTTAATTTTTTTACCCTGATTTCAGGTCACAAACCTGGGTTTTGGATTTTACATGATCTCCATGCCAAAATATCAGCCACTTGAGCCACCAGGTCATGTCAAGGGAAGCATCCTTTAACCTTTCTCAAAGACTATGACTCAGGGATACAAATCCCTTCAGCTTTTATTTGTCAGGGAAAACCTGTATTACTCCCTCACATCTGAGAGTGATTTTTGAAAGATATAGTATTCTTGGCTAGTAGTTTTGATTTTGGAATATTTTGAATATTTCATGTCATTTTCTTCTGGCTTGTGGAGTTTCTGCTAGAAAGCCTGATGATAGACTAATGGGAGTACCTTTATGTGCTACTTGCCCTCCACACCTCGTCTTCTTTATTATTTCTTCTTTGTCTTGGACTTTTTATAGTTTCATAATTATATGACTTGGGATAAAACTCTTTTTGCATTTAGATGATCAGGAATTCTTTAGGAGGTTAGTTTTTGAATATTTTTTCTATTCCCCTCACTTTTCATCATCTGATACACCCATAATTACTGATACCTTTTGTGATGGCTTTGGATATCTTCTGGAATATTTCTACACTTTTTTTATATTTAATTTCTGTCTGTTCCTCCACTTGACTCTTTTCTACATTTCTCTTTCCCAAATTACTGATCATTTTTTTCCATTTTGTCAGTTCTGTTTCTGTATCTTTCTTCTGTAGTCTTGATCTCATGTGTTGCATCTTCACCTGCTGAATCTTTATTAGCTTCTTTGCAAAACTTCAATGTCTGCCTTCTGTTCTTTAATTGTATTTTTGAACACATTACCTAGTTTTGCAAAGTCATCTTGTTCTTTGGACTGCTAATCTGATTTTATTTTATCTCTGAATTTCTTTATAATTGCTACATTGAATTATTTTTCTGTTAAGACATCATAACCCTCAAGATCTTCAAAATTGGTTTCTGATGAGATGCCATTTCATTGTGATGCCGTAATACCTTCATTTTTTGAAGTACATTAAGCACCTTTTTTCCTCATGAGTTTCCTGTAGCTGACAGTTTTTTTTTTTTTTTTTTTTTTTT
>RJWH01007805.1:0-16930 GCA_004363575.1 Solenodon paradoxus | reverse complement strand
TTGTTTATCTTCTGTGGTGATGAAGCTAGTCCTCAGCTGGAGTATGGGTTCCAAGGCGTGAGTACATAGAAATGAAGTTCAATCCTTTGTGTTTTTTGCTTGGCATCCTACCTATGTGAGACTATTAAACTGACCTAAACGCTTGTTAGAGCTTCACACAAGTCAAAATGTGTGCCTCTAGCAATATTTGCTCCTCACTTGCTGAGTCTCTAGGTTGGGCTCTCTGCTCTGTTAATTGGCAGCACTGGATTCCTTCTGTGTCCACTACCATTCCTGCAGTCATGGCTGCGGTCTCTGCTGCTGTTGCCTGTTGCTGCTATCACTTGCATAGCTTCACTCACTTTCAGATGCTCAGATGTGCACAGTTCCTCTAGGTATCCCCTCAGTGCAGTTGTTGCTATTGAGATGCTGCTGTGCTGTTGGGTTCCCCACGGGCATCTCTTTTGGAAAAAGGTTAGCATATTTCTTAGACATGAAGCAGGAAATTACTGTTGCCATCATCTTCTATCTTTTTCATTGGTATTTTCCATTATCATTTTTATTTCTTTGTCATCTACTTCTTGAAAATTTATTATTTCTTTTTAATTTTGATTTGTTCATTCTTGTTTTTCAAGATCTTATGATGTAAATTTAGATTATTTATTTGCTATCATTCTTGTTTCTTAGTGTAGGAAAATATTGCTATGTTACTTTTTAGTACTGCTTTTCCTGCATCCCATTGGTTCTGATAGCTCATATCTGTGTTTTCAGTTGTGTACAAGTACTTAACTTTTTTCCTTTTATTGATTTATTTATCTAAATATTATTCAATAATATATGGTTTAGTCTCCACATATTTGTCATTTTTCTAGATTTCTTTTGGGTGTTGATTTTGGGTATGATTTCCATCTTTGTGAATTTATTGAGACCTGTTTTTTGTGACTCGTTATCTGGTCTGTTCTTAAGAATATTCCATTTATACTTGAAAAGAGTAGCTATTATGATTTTTACCTCAGAATTATTTGTATATTTATGAAATCTATCTGATCTAATGTGTCATTTAAGTTTATTGGTTCTTTGTTAATTTTATGTCTGTATGATCTGTTCATTGAAGTGATGCAAATGGTAGCAGTATTAAATTTGTCTGCTACTTTGTATTACTGTCAATATCTCCCTTTAATTCTAGTAATAGTTTGCTTTATTTGGTGTTCTTAATTTTGGTGTATATAAACTAATAAGCATTATGTATTTTTCATGTATTGATAGATTTGTCACAATATAATATCCTTCCCTGCATATTGCTAACTTTCTTTAGCTGAACGTCTGTTTCATCTGGCATAAGTATGTCTTTTTGATATAGACTATATCACAAAGTCTCTTTGATATAGAATATAGTTGGATTTTGCTTTGTAATCCACCCATCCAGTGTCTTTGGCTTTTTTAGCTCAATTCATATATATTGAGGGGAATTACTGACACGTAAATATCTATTGCCATTTTGTTTTTTTGTTTTTTTGTGTTTTTTGTTGTTTATCACCTGTGTTCTTCTTATTTTGATACCTTAATTTGGTATTGTATTTAAATTATATTCACATCATTTTTATTTATTGTTTTGAGTTTATCACATCATCCACATATAAGATTCAGTTTATATAACCCTTTTAAAATAGATAATAAGTATTTTACTTATTTCTGTTTAATTGGAATTTTTCCTGAGGTTTTATCTTGTTTTATTATTTAAGGTGTGTTCCTTTATCTCCTCATTTTATTTTACTCTCAGCATTCATTTATCTGTGTTAGGTTAGACATATCCCAGTCTTGATACATTGATCCTCTATTATAAATTAACATTGTGGGCTGCAGGTTTTGCATTGAATGCTGGAGATAAAAGATACAGTGAGGAATTCAAGATAAATATGTGAATCTCCACAAACAGATTCAGACTCACAGAGGAATACATATGAGAAATTGAAGACAAGGTAACAAAGGTGATGGAAGAAGAGAGAAACAAGACTGAGGAAAAATGAAGAAATATCAGATACTATGAGAAGAACCAACATAAGCATAACAGGTGTCCTGGAAGGAGAAGAGAAGGAGAAAGGAGCAGCAAACCTATTTAAAGAAGTAAGAGCAGAGAATTTCCCATATTTGTTACAATAAATAACCATAGAATTCTAGAAGCAGAGAGGATACCAAAATGTCTAAATATAAATAGCACCAACCTGGGCATCATAGTGAAAATAGCAAATGTCAAGCACAAATGAAAACTATTCAAGGATTCAAGATGAAAGAAAAATATAACCTAAAAGGTATACCCATCAGGTAGAGACTTTCTTCATGGTCTCAATCTCATTGGTGATATATTTTCTTTATCTGTCACTTCTTTTCTGAGCTTTTCCAATTGCTTTTGAGTAGTTGTGTGTGACTCCTCTATCTCATTCAGCTTTTTAACTAAATTTTATTTTGAATTCTTTATCTGTTATATTATCCCAATCCATCTTAATGGAGTTCTTCTCTGGTGATCTCCTTACATTTTCCACTTTTTGAGCCATTCATGTTTTGCTGGGTGACTTAGATTTTGGCAGGTCTTATCTGCCTTGTCTTTAGGATTGTGGCTTTCTTTTTCTTTTACCTTACATTTCTTATTTTTATGATACTGTCAGCTTTTTTATTTCAATGAGGGTTGTGACTGATTCTACTGTATAAGATGCCCTCTTATGTTGGGCCCCTGATGCTATTTTAGCTGGTGCTTGCTGGTTTCACTGACCTTCAGTATGAGAAGATTCATAGGTAGCCCAGGAGGACCCCAGGAACTCAGTTTGGGGGTACCCCAATTATATATTTTATCATTCATGGGTCTGAGTCTGTATTGAGGCACTGTGGGTGTCCTCAGGTCCTGAGGCCTAGTGGCTTATTGTTCTGGGCAGTGGCTGGGCAGGGTGGGAATTGATGGCCTGTGGGTCCAGAGGCACAGTGAGCACTATTTCTAGTCATGCTGGTGAGGGCTCAGGGGGGTGTCAATGGATCTGAAGCCTGGTGTATACTGGTCCTGGGACATAGCCAGATGGGGCTGGAGGTCAATGATCTGTTGGTCCCTGGAACATGGAGTCAAGCATACACTGTTTACAGGTTATGGTAAGACAGGGGAAAAGGGTTTGGATACTCGAAGCCAGGCACACATGATGAAGGTGGATGGGTGCCACTTTGGGGCTCTGCAGGGTGAGACCAGTGATCTTGTGTCCCTGGTAGCAAAGCATTCCCTACTAATATTATGTTTCTGTCAATGTCTCCCTTTAGTTAGGTCAATATTTGATTTATATATTTATATTGCTTGACATTTTGTGCCTTTATATTAATTCCACTTATTTCTCCTTGTATTATACTCTTTGACCATGATTTAGTGTCCATCCTTGCTTTATTGCATAACTTAGGTGTTTATCTCTTCTTATATTTATTGTTGCAATTCTTGACTTTCTTTCATTCCTGTTGAATTTATATATTTTTCCATGATCTTTTGTTTTCAATCTGCTTGTGGATTAGATGTGAATTTCCTGTATGCATAATATTGGTAGGTTCTTGTGGGGTTTGGGTCACTCAAAGAATCCATGATAAAGTTAGGCGAGTGAGCAAGCAGAGATTTAATTAGAGGGTAAAGCAATGGAGCTGACCTAGGGAGGTCCAGACTCAGTCCACCATGCCAGCAGCCCAGGTTTTTAAGGAAAAAAAATCACTTGGTGAGGAAAGGGGATGGAAAGAGTTGGCAGACCAGGTTTCAGTTCCTGATTAGGCAAGGTGACATTGTCCTTTGAAGTTATTGGTAGTCTTCTTCAACCTGTGTCATTCCTTTGTTTCTTAGTGGAGGGTCCGTCCTGGTCACATATTATGCATGAGACACATCTCACATGTCAGACTCGTCCATCCACTTTCCTTATCCATCTGGATGATCCCATGCATTTCATGCTGGGTGGTGGTGTCAGAGACAATTCACTGTCCTGATATCTGAACTTTAATCCCTGGTCAAAGGCTTGCTCTTGTGGGGGTTCTGACAGTTCTATTTTTCTATCTATCCAGCAATTCAGTGTCTTGATTTGACTAGTCCATTCCATTCACATTTAGGTGATTATTGACACCTATCGTTTTAGGACTGTTAGTTGAGGCTTGTTTTATTTTTGTTTTCTCCTTTGCTTTGTTCATCACTTATTTTGTTTGATTTTTCTTTCAGGTGGTTCCCATTACTGATTCTCTACTTTTCCTCTTTTCAGCAACTTGTTCTTTAGGATTTACTTTTGTAGCTACCATATGAATTGTTTCTAAATTTACTACTCTACAGCTATTGCTGTATCATAATTATGTGCCTACACAGAACTCCTATTTTTCTTTCCCTCTGAAATAATTTTAATGAAATGAAGATGAGTAAGCAAACATGCAGGAAGAGAGAGGAGGAAGAAGTAGATTATGTATTTTCATTTCGTTTTTCGTCTTAGTTCTTTCCTGATTATACATGCAAACCTGTCTTTGAGATGTTTGTGGATTGTGCTCAGCTGGAGGTGACAGACTTAATTATTATCCCACCAGTAGTTTTTAGGTTCTCTCCTGTTGGTCCTGAATTTGTTTCCAATTCTATTTTACTGTTGATCATCATTCTCAGGGTTTGGCGGTTCTTTGTTTTCACTTTTCCTATAGTATTGCTTTCTACATTTCTCCAAACACAGTTTTAGTGATGGCAAACTCCATTAACCTTGGTAACATTGAAAATCATTATTTTTTTCATAATATTGAATGATAATTTTGGAAGGAAGAGTATTCTTGTATTTTGTTGTTTTGAACATGTTATTCTGCTCTTTTCTGTCCTTTAGTGTTTCTGATGAGAAATTTGATGAAATCTTCATGAGTGTATGCTGTTTTCTCCGTTATCTTACAGCCATTCATAGATTTTCTTTAATATTATTTTTTACTAATTTTACTATTTATATTTTTGTGTAGCTCTTTTTTAATTTATATATTTATGTGTTCCATTGGCTTCTTGGACTTCCATTTTTACCTTTTTCTGACAGATATGAACATTAATTTGATATTGCTTTTTAAAACACATTTTGTACTCTTGTCTCTTTCTCCTTTATTCCATGATGACTATTCTTTTCTCTTCTCATGGTATCTGATATTTTTCACAGGGTTTTGTTTTTTCCCAATCTTGTTTCTTCTTCTATGAGTGTTACTTCTGTTAGGATAGTTAGCTAGGTATATATGACTTGAGAGAGACAAAAGACATGCATGATTAACTAGCATACTGTTTATAGATCCACTGACAGGCAAGAGAAAAGAAACTGTAGTGATCTAGGAATGTTGAAGGAGACTTTAGAGAATAGAAGACATTGGAATGACCCAGAAAGCTATGAAACATCCAGAAGACATCCAGAGAGTCTCCTTGAACCAGCCAGCTAGATAAGTCCCTTACATAAGAAAAAATGGATATAAACCTGCCCCAGAGCAAGGCCCATACAAGTTTCTTCTTCAACTCTTGGAGAAATTGAAACCATCCATTTAGATTTCTCTCTGAATATACTTTACTATTACCTATTAAATTCCTACTAAATTTTACTTTCTGTCTGACATTTCTGAATTTTTTTCACTCACTGAGACAAAAACTGAGGTTTATTCATTCACACATGGTGACAAGGTTTATTCACTTTACAACATTGACATGTCTGTGTTCTTCTCTTCAATTTATTAGATTTGTTCTTCTGTGTGATTGAGTTTGGTTATGAAGCTTCCCATGTTTGTCTTCAAATAATCGAATGTATACTGTGTTTTTTTTTTAAAATCTAGCAGCTCCATTTGGGATTTTCTTTATAGGCACAATCTCTTTGCTAAAGCATTCCTTATAGTCTATCACTTCTTATTTAAGGGCTTGGATTCACTTTTGTTTAGTTAAATCTGCCATTGGCAGATCATTTTAAAAATAACACTTAATATCACATTTAATTCATCATCTTTTAGGTTATCCCATTGAATGCCATTGTATTTCTTACCTGGAGATCTCCTGACATTTTCCTATTTTTGAGTCAGTCATGGTTTATTAAGGTGTGGAGATTTGTATTTTGTCATGACTTGTTTATCTTCCCTTTATTTAACACTGTTGATTTATTTTTCTCTTTCTATTTTGTTTAATTCTTAGGCCGTGGCTGTTACGGGTCATTGTGGGTGGTGTGGTAGTAGTGGGCATTGGGCTTTCCCTTGTTGCAAGACCAGAAGGTGCAGGCTGCTTTTGGTTGATGCTGTTTTTTTGTGGGACTTCTCACTCATCTGGTGCACTTCTCAGTCTCAGAATGCAGGGACCAATGCCTCAGGCAGTTTTACGATTCTGCTGACTGAGTTGGAACATCTCTTCACAGACATGCTTTCCAAGTACACAGTAAAAAGTAAAAAAAAGTGCACAGTAGGTAACTTCTCATTGTTGCAGTGTGCTCTCTAGTGTAGGGGCAGAGGCTGCAGACTCCTTGCTTTTGCTTATTGGGCAGGGTTTCTCCACTAGTTCTGAGCAGTTGGATTGAGGCTGCAAGCAGGTTTTTGTTGTGCTGCTAGAATAAAAACTTCTCACTTACTAGTGCATTCTCTACACCTAGAGACAGAGTTCAAAGCCAGCTTCTTGGTTTGTTAGTGGGGACAGGGCATCTTGTTCAAGGGTGTGATCCATGGGTATGTGGGTAAAAGTCACAGACCCCTCCTAGTTGCTACTACTAGAAGTTGGGCTTCTCACTCACAAGCAAGATCTCCACATGCAATCACAGAGGCCTATTTTCTTGAATTTTACTGAGAAATTCCTCTTAGCTAATGGAAAAAAATCATATATCTGTGCAGACATAACCAATAATACTAAGATCTGTTTACCTTTGTTATCTTCAAATTTAAAGCATATCAATTCATTTAAGCAATATTCAAAAGCATCGATGTAGCACCATAAATGTTTTTCTTTGCGCATTCCATTAATAAAAATTATAATACCTTGAATTTATCCATTTGTTATTATATACCAAACAATTTTCAAGCATCATTTCACTTAATTTATACAGCTTTATCTGAAAGACTGACATGTGATTTAATGGGTAATGATATTTAAATTATATTGTTCAATGTTATAGTACTTATAAAATATTTGATATTACTAACATCCAACTTTTATTATCTCATTGATAACAGTAATAATTTGTGTGTGCTCTTCCCACAATAAGATATTTGTTTTCTTGGTTTTGTAATCAGAGATCCCTGAATCCAAATATCAGCTTTGCTACTTTCTGCTGGGATGTCTTGGGAAACTAAATTTTCTGAATTTAAATTTCTTCCTTTGTAAAATAAACTTTAACAAATGTTATTGTGGGTTTAACTGACATTGTGTAATGCTACAATGTCAATAGGCAATATTATTAGTGGCTCTCTTTTTTTGCCTCTGCTATTCCTAGGTGACTCTTCAATGTAGTTAAAACTCCTCACATTCCAATCACATGATTTTGTGAAGTGTCTGGGACTGAATTAGAATATTTGTATGTCTATAGCACTTAAAGGTAGAACCCTGAAGCTGAACACATATGATACTGTCTCTGAGGTGTTTCTAAATCTGAGTGATGCCTCACTAACTAGTCTTTCCACTTTCTCCTAGAAAAGAGGAATGCTGCCTTTTTCCTCTTTAAATTCTACCTGGAACTTCATGTAAGGTTGTGAATATTGCATAATGAATAAGTGCAGAAAATCTGTAAATGGGCTTGTTACTATCTTTTTTAGACTATATGATCACAGGTAAATCACTTAACTTTTCTTTTTCTTACTTTAAAGATGAATTAACAGCATAATATTTACCTCATACCTATTGAATGGCACAAAGTATATAAACATTAAGAATAGTAATCAATATTTACCAATTGTTAAAAATGGATATAGTGTTAGTTCAATTATCAATAAAGATATGATTGGTTAATATACTCCAGCACTCTAAGTCATTAATAATAGTAATATGAAATGTTTTGAGGCAGATATTTCCCTATTCTTTATATTCTGGCACTATTATCAGTATGATCATTAATAATCATTGCCATTATAAAATAAATGGAATGACAGTCTATTCCTGAACAGTGAAAAGTATAGAAATAATTTATTTTGTACTATTCTTAGCCTCTTGACTTCAGAATGACTTATATTCTAAATTTATTGTTATGAAGTCAGTGGTACTATATGGAAGAAGTTCTGATTTAGTAAATGACTATGTCAGGTTATACATTCACTACTTGGCTGAGCAATGAACTTTGGTTGTTATTCATAAACCACTGTCAAAAACAGGAAATAACATCACTTCCTTGGGTTAATACAAAATTTCCCTAGAAGAGTAACTTGCACAATCAAAGGGAGTATGTGAGTAAAACTTATCAGTTTTTTATACGTTAATGAGTAAAAATACAATTTGGGGAATTTAGCAAGCATTAAATTTACCAGAAGGGCACAGCATTATGAAGAGATAATTCAGACAATTCAAATCTACTCTATAGGAAGAACTTAATCAAAGTGAGATTTCCCACCTCAGGCTGTTCCTTTATTACACATGTCAAAGCTTAAAACATGTATGTTGTCATGGAAGATACTGACATAAACATATTCCATGTTCTTTAACATGGTCCTGCAACATTTGTAAATGAGACTTCTTTCAACTTTTTATTCATTTCTAAGGCCACATTACTCTGCTCAGTCATTTATTTAATCAATAAGCTCCAAACGAGTTTATTAAGGATACTGCGGGTTCTTTAGATTATTTTTTATTAATTTAGAAAAATTAGTGAACACTATAAACATTGTGAATGAAAATAAGATAGTCCAAAGCCCTAAAGTTTTGAAAATTTGAAAGGACCTTTGAAGAATAAAGAAGAGTTAGTATCTGGATGGACAGAAAGGTATATTTTTTCCATTTCACAAACTACTTTGCTCTTCTTATTAAGCTTAGTTGATCGTAGACTACCTGTTTTTTTTCCTATTCATAATTTTTCACTTACTTTGAATCAGTTTCATAAGTCTCCCCTACACCATTGTGGGAATGTAAATTAGTGCAACCTTCCAGTTCTAGTACGGAGGTGTCCTCAAAAAATAAAGTTGAAGCTACCATTCAATCCATCAATCCCAATTCTAGACATACACCCTTAAATATAAAAACTCTATAATCAGAAAAAAAAACTTATGTTCATAGTAGCACAATTCACAATAGCCAAGAAAGGGAAATTCCTTAAATGTCTGTCAACAGATGACTGGACAAAGAGGCTGTAATATATACACTTAATGAAATCACTTTTTTAAGGGAATGTATAGCCAGGAATGTGGGCTAGTTGGCAGACAGACAGGAAGTGATAAGAGGAAGAAGCACTTTATTTTATTTCCATTTTAGTTGTTCACACTGATTTTCTTCTCCCGGAACCCAGGACTCAAACCCAGAGATATGTGGCCTGTGTCCTCAGAGGTAATTGACCTAACTGCTGCTCCACTAGAGTACATCTCAATGGAATTCTATGTAGCTGGGATAAAAACGCAATGAAATTGTCCACTTACATGGAGCTGGAGGGGATTATGTTAAGCAAAATAAGTCAGAAAGAAAAAGAGAAATACAGAATGATTTCACTCATATGTAGACTATAATGAAACAAAACAAATGAACAAACCTCTCCACAAACTCAAATGACACAAGACAGTGGCTGCCTATGGGGTGAGATGGAGTGAGAGAATGAAAGATGGAAAAAGATGATGACAAGGGATGTGATGGTGGGTGTGATTTGTGATACTCACAGACTGAGGTATTATTTTAGTATTCTGAAATCCATGTAGTAATGCAAATAAAGAAAAATAAAATTATTAAAAATATAAATCTATAAATCTCAATTTTAAAAAAAGAAATAAACATAACAGATAAATGAAGAAATGTTATTTTTGATCACAAAAGTTGTAAATGAAACTAAACTTTTGTTAAGATATCACTCCAAAACATAAAAACTGAAGTAAAATTTTTACTACTTTCTCCAGAGCATTGATTTTAACTTGTTATACTTTAAACTTTTTTTATGGAATCACTTGCAAACATTCTCCTCACCATCTTTATTTATATCAGCTTATTCTGCAAGCACGAGTCATTACATTTAACAACTTTTAGTCTTGATAGAGAGATTAAACGCAGAAACAATCACCTCTTTAATTTTAAAATTAACAATATACCAAACACTCAGAGACCTGACTGTAATTTGAGAAGCTGCAGCACTTCAAATTCTGTAACTCAGATTTTCAAATCTACTATTAGAGAAATCTGAGGAATCAACCAAATGCACTCTCTTTAAGAGAGAATATTATTCAAATGCAGTATCTAAAAAATGTTATGTCTGAGTAATAAATAGAAACCAAGTAAATTACATCATAATGAACTTTCTGTAAATTCCTGAAGACTTTAAGAAATCCAAGAAAAAATGTCCTAATGGCCACATTTACTCTGATAGAAATTCCATTACCATCAATGGGCCATCGTGAGACAGGAAGGAAATGCAGGAAAATAACATCAAGATCTTTTCTTTGAGTTCCACTTCCCCGTCAAGAACAAAGACAAAAATAAAAATACTCTGAAAATAAGCATTTAAATTAACTCTACTTTCACTTGGGTGCACACCTGACATCTGAGACTCATTATTTTCAGTCAGTGCAATCCTGATTTCAGAAATCTACACCTGTGTATTTTCTCTACTCAGCTAGAGAAAAACATGCAAAATATGGCTTTATTGTTTCCAATTTTCGGCTTTTGATCCCCTACCTCTATTACACTATCCTTGCTATCCTTCTTATTTTGTCTACAGTTTTCCCAAAGATACTAATATCTAAGAACAACTTTCCCATCAAAGAGTCTTACCAATGAATCTAACCAATCTCTATTTAACATATATTATGTGTACAATCTCTTGCTTCATTTGAATTAGGATGAAGACTTTAAATAAGACACAGCCTTGTGTATGTGTGTAGGGGCATATACAAACAAAAAGTCCTACTTTTGTGATATAACAAGTACTTAATACAATGTGAAGAGATACTTATTGTAGGGTCTGTCTAGTGTGTTATTTAGAGTCAAGGATTTCCTATCACCATTCATTGTGAATACGTATTGAGATCCCAAATTAAACCACTTGTTTGTGCTGATAAATTGGCTGGTTTCTCCATGAATTTCTCTCTCCATCAATGATTTCATGTGGCCAGAGTTTTATATCTGTTACCTTGCATACAATTGGGGTCAAGACAATCTCTTTAACATGCTTAATAATAGCAACAATTTGTTGTGTTACCATGGATACACATGCTGAAAGCATTTGTTATATGCAGGATACAGTACTGAATACTTTTAAAACGACTTTTGCATAATTAACTAAAATGAACACATGCAACTATTCTATAGAACAGAGCAGGTGTTATTATCTGTTTGACAGATAGAATTGCATAGAGAATATCATATTTATTAAATACCAAATATTAAATAAGCAACATATCTGAGACTATTACACATTGTTCAATAGTTTGGTCTTTTATTTAAGATCTTAAATGAGACTTGTATTAGAATCAATTGTCATGAATTTTCTTTCTTTTTTTTTAAAAGGAAACATACAGGGACTTTCAACCAAGTTGGCAAACTGGTAGCAGAGAGACTGACATCCTCTCTACAAAGCAACCAGAAATTCACCTATTTTTCAGAAAAAATCAGCAAGGAAAAGCAGGCACAGACACTGTAAAGACACAACAACAATTGTGACAACAATGGGTAGACAAAAATGCCTGGGTTCAGAACTACATGCAAGACTCAGACTCAGGATTCTGGCTGCGGCAGAGGGGTGAAACTATGGGAAGAACCAGCCCTCCCAGGAATCACAATAGCAGTAAAGAAGCCACCCAACAGGACATAAACAGGGAGCTGGGGAAGAGGGTCTAGGTGCAGGGCAGAATAGGCATCAGTGCCCCAGTTGCTATATAAAATATAAAGAAACCCTACTTAAAAATAGGTCTAACAGACCTATTAATCTATGTTCATCAGAGATACTTGTTTGCTTTCTTGGAGATGTCTTTGTCAACTTTCAGTATCAGTGTGATGTTGGTCTCCTGGAGAGTGTTTTGGAGAGTTCCCTGTTCTTCAATATTTTGGAAGAGTTTGTGTAGAACAGGTATTAATTCTTCTCTAAGGTTTGGTGAAACTCATTGGAAGAGTCATAATGTCCTGGGTTTTTATTTTTAAGAAGACTTTTGATTACTTCTTCAGTTTCTTTTCTTGTGATTATTTTGTGGGGTCTTTTCAATAATTTGGCATATATTATATTATTTAAGATAAACCTATGATGTAGGTTTATTATCCCAATTTTATAGATGAGAAAACTGAAGCAAGGAAATCTGCCTAAGATTATACAGTATACAAGTGTCAGAGTCAAGGTTCACATTTATCTTTTATGCCAAAATTCTATGTGCTTAATATTTTATTCTGTTCAGTTTTATTGTTACTGCTTTATTTGGAAAGATGACACTATCCAAAACGTTTTAATTTTACTTTTCATTATGCTGAGATTTTTCTTTTAATTTACCTTATTCTTCTTAATATTTTTAATTTTTAACTTTTCTGAATTAAGGAATCGTGACTCAAGCTTACATTATGAATTTTAATATATTCTAATGTATTCATTTTAAAGTTTAATTCTTTTGGAAATATCCTATATATTGTACTCTCCCGAGTTTCTTTTGACATAAGTATTTAATGTGATAAATTATGTTATTTTCTTGGCCTGAAAAAAATTTTAAAACAATTAAATAAAAAAATAAAGAGTGGTAAAGGAAACTACTGAAACTCTTACGTTGGGTGTGGTATGAAATGCATAGAATGAGGTGTGAATTCAATATCCTAAAAAGCATATAGCAATATGAAATGATAAAGCAAATATATATGGTACATAATATATAAACGAATATGTATGATTATAAAATCGTGAATATCCACATAGCCACCACATTATTCAGTTTTACCTGTTTCTAAATGTATGTAAATGTAAAGAAAGCATATAAATAAATAAATTCTAAAAATAAAGGAAACATACAGGCAGAAATGAAGGTTAGGAGAGACAAACAAGATGGAAAAAAGAGGAGAAGCATTTTATTTAGTTGTTCCCGCTGGTCTGGGACACAAACTCAGAAACTTGGTGTATATATGTAGGCAAGACAAAACATGCCATATTCTGCTTTAAAGGAATGCTTGTTGTATAGTTGAAGGAAGAAAAGTGCTCATCCAGAGATATATGTGAGGCTTCCATCCTCCGAAAGTGTGTAAATCCTGAATTGGAAAGGAAAATCTTATTGTAAGGTTTTTCTGTGCTCCGCGAGGAGAAAAAGTCAATTAGACAAAAAAGCAGAATAGTCAGGGCTTTATTGGACTCTGCGCACCTGGGCGAAACTCCCAAGTCCGCAAAATGGGCCTGGGGAAGTCACGCTAGAACAAAGGGGAGCCGGCTCTTTAAGCAGAGGAATTTCGCGGGCTTCCTATGTCACGATTGGGGATTGGCCCTGTGAATCCAGATGTGGGGGTCGCATCCCTTATTCTGATGTCATCCACCTTTTTCCTGGGCTTGGCCGCCGGGCATGCCCACCGGGCATGCCCGCTGTCCCGTCTTTCTGAGCCAGCCTAACATTCCAACCTCTTTGATAGGATAAAGGGGCAGCGTGATCATTCTGGCTACTTCCTTTGCTGAGAGGGGGCATAGAGGGGAGGGGGTCAGAGGTTGGTGTCGTCTGGCTCAATCTGGACAGGAGAGTAGGCTCTGGTCTGGAGCAGCATCTGGTGGAAGGTAATCCGGGAGACTTCGTGGATCCTGTCCTGGAGGAATCTCAGAAAGCATGGGCCAAGCATTAATAATACACAGATTATCAAAATTGGCCCAACAATAGGGGCTAAAGTGGAAAAAATCAGGGAGCGCCACCATGGGGTCTCCATTTCTAGAGGGGTGTAGCCCTTTTTCAACTTGTCTTTAAGATTTTGGAGAGTGTCGACGTTTTCCTCTACCAGGCCGCTTTCGTTTACGTAAAAGCAGCACTGTTCCTACAAGAAAAGGCATGTTCCCCCTTTTTCTGCAGTTAGGAGGTCAAGGTCCCTGAGGTTTTGCAGAGCGATCTGGGCTACTGAGATTATTTGTCTTTGCAAAGAGGCTAGAGAGGTGGCAGAGGCATCAAGGGCCTGCTCTAGCTCAGCCCGCAGTTGGTGGGTGGTTTGTAGGCTGTGTGCTAGGCCTGTGCTGCCTATTCCAGCAGCTATCAAAGTGGTGGTGAAGGTTAGGCCCACGAGTATAGGCAAGAAGACAGCCCGTTTCTCCCTCTGCCTGGCCAACTTGGCCTCGAGTTCTCCTTCACCATAATGCATAAGCTGTGGGGTTAGCACAGTCGGATAGCATGGAAAGGTGGAGGAGGAATTGATGGTTGGTAACAACGTCCCATTACACCAAAAAAATGTACCTGGAGGGCTGGTGGTGGTTCGCAAGACTTGCACAGTCTGGTTGCAGGAGGAGGAACTTATGGCAGCGTAACATACCTCGTGGTTGCCCATCAAGTCCTGGAAGAGTGGCACTTCTTTCATGGTAAAGGATACTGGGGACTTTGAGACAATAAGAGGGGTGGGTATAGGGACTGCTGCAATTGGGGAGCTGTCGAGAAAGGCACATAAGAAGCAGTCAGTTATATTTCCTATATCCGAAATGTTGAGAAGCTGAATGCCCTGACGGATGAGGTTAAGCCAGGAGAAAGGGTTTTTGGACTGTTTTAGGGCTATATTGCTGTCTAAGAATTCCTCCTGGGTGAGTATGTTGTTAGCCAGGTCGGTGAAATCCGACAGCTTGGGGGTCAGGGGGGAGTAGATTCGGTAGATGAATATGGCCCCTGAGGGGCTTGCATGCCAGATTGCCCCATAAAGTTTTCCCTTAATCCCCTTTTCCCAGGCCTGGTCCCAGGGGTCCGGTATAACATACTGCCATAACTGGTCCTTTGCCCATTCCATATATTTGCACTTGTAGCAAGGGCTTCCCCCATATTTGTCAGGCCACCAGTTACAGTATTTTTTAGGTTGTTTACGGAGAAGGCACATGGCATGCCATGTGCTCCAGGATTGGGAGAGACTTTTGAAATTATTGGTGGAGGTGCTCAACATAATGGGTTTGGAACATCCTGAGAGGGGGCAATCAGCGGTAATTACAGTATGAGTAACATTATTATTGTTCTCTCTGTATGTTTCATGGACAGAAAACCTCCAAACATATTTCTTTTTCAGTTTTGGGGGGGTCCCTGACAGATTTGGGAGAGAGAGAAGCAGGAAGGAGAGGATTGGAAGCAGCTTCATTTGGGGAGTCTCGTGTACGGATGAAACGGATTTGAGTGTCCCCTATTAGTTGAGCTGCCCACCTGTCCGGGGCCGGAGTCGGCTTAAGGCAGGTGAGGTGGACCCAGGCTAGTTGTCCAACCAGTTTGGCTGCTGTGGGAGTAGTGAGGATGACAGTGTGTGGTCCTGTCCACTTGGGTTGCAGTGGTCCCAGTCGGAGTTCTCTGAGTAGGACCTGATCTCCGGGTTGTAAGAGGGTAGCAGAGCCTGTCTCTGAGCAACCCCCTATAGGAGGGAGGACGCAGTCTGCGTGTTCTCGAAGGAGATGGCGAAGCAAGGACAGATAGGGTAGGTAGGAAGCCGGAGGAGGGTTATGAACTGGCAGATTGTTGTTAATTAAAAAGGGGTGGCCATATAGCAACTCAAAAGGGCTGAGCCCCGTCGGTTCTCGTGGAGCTGCCCGTATTCGAGTGAGGGCCAGAGGTAGGAGAGAAGGCCAAGAATTTCTGGTTTCTAGGGTAAGTTTGGTCAGCTGGGTTTTTAAGATGTCAATGGCTCGTTCCACCTTACCCGAGGACTGGGGGTGATAAGGAATATGCAGCTTCCAGGTGATGCCGAGAGAGGTGGAGACCTGTTGCACGACCTGTGAGATGAAACCCGGGCCGTTGTCTGACTGTATGGAAGAGGGTAGTCCGAATCGCGGGATGATGTGGCCGAGGAGGACTTCAGCCACCATGTCCGCTGTTTCCCTTGTTGTGGGGAAGTCCTCAATCCAACCTGAAAACGTATCAACAAAGATTAGAAGGTAACGAAGTTTTTTGTGAGGGGGCATGCATGTGAAGTCAATTTGCCAGTCTTGTCCTGGGAGATGTCCACGCAGTTGGTGGCCCGGGACTTGAGGCTTCAGTTTTCCCTGGGCCGATATCTGGGAGCAGATGGAACATCTGGAGTGGATCTCCTTGATGATCTGGAAGAGGGTGGGATGGGTAAAGAGTGGAGATAAAAACTTCATGAGGGCTTTTGGGCCAATGTGTAGTGTCTGATGTATCTCTGAGAGCAGTTGGGAGGCCTGTCCCTGCGGCAAGGCTATTTTGCCATTGAGGAATAGCCATCCTTCATTTTTCAGATGTCCCCCTTGTTGGAGGAGAGTAGAGAGTTCCTGGGAAGAATATTCAGGGCGAATATTAGTAGTCAGGAAAAGTATAGGGTGTGGTGGTGGCGTATGTGCAGTGAGTCCTCTAGCCACCGTATCCGCCCGGGCATTGCCACGGGAGACAGGATCTGATGATGCCTGGTGCCCCTTGCAATGGACTACTGCAATAGCCACGGGTAGGTCTATGGCCTGAAGCTTAGCAATTAGGGAAGCATTAACAATCGGTGACCCTTTGGTGGTTAGGAAGCCCCTTTCCTTCCATAAGGCAGAGTAGCTGTGGACAATTAAAAAGGCATATTTGGAGTCCGTATAGATTGTGACCCTTTTTCCCTTAGCCAAGATTAGAGCCCTGGTGAGAGCAATGAGCTCGGCCTTCTGGGAGGTAGTGCCCTCAGGAAGCTTGTTGGCCT
>RJWH01007804.1:0-36483 GCA_004363575.1 Solenodon paradoxus | reverse complement strand
CGGACAGACGCACGGACGCCCCACGGACAGACGCACGTGGGTTCAGCTCGTTCTCACACCATCTTGTCTCCCCCACACCTACTGAGACGGCTTCTCGAGATCACTGCGCCCCGGTCCTGAGCCGGGACCTGGTGTTACAACACCGCACATTCAGAAGAGACTGCTTTCATATCCGAGTATGTCACCCCCGTGTGCCACTCGGGGGTGAAGAGACCAACAGATCCAGATGCAAGAGCCCCACCGAGGCCCATCTGACTTGGCGTCTCTCTGTCGGCCTGCGCGCCGTGCGTGACTGCGCTCAACGGGCAGAGGAACTCGGGTCGAGCAGAACTGCGTGTCTCAGAAAGACTCTCCGGTGACTGGGCGCTGGAAAATTAAGGACGGCTTCTCGACTGACGTTCCTGAAACGCCAGAGAGTCGTCACTGTTATCGTGTGGCTCACGTTAATGATAACATCTGTGCTTCCAGAGCGCTGCCGCGCTGCCCCCCACTGATGGCACAGCAAGGCCGCGTGGCGCACCCGCCGCCCGCTGCAGCTCCCAGGCGGAACGCGGCGCCGGCGCCTGAGAGTGAGGCGGGAGGACGGGGCTCAGTCCCAGCGTCAAACTGCCGGGGCGCCCAGCACACAGGTCCAGGGGCTTTACCTGCCAGTGCAGAGACAGGGACGGCACCGTCAGTGGAGTCTCCACCGCAGTTGGGGATAAAGAAAAACGCTCTCATCGGCGTCCAACAGCAGAGATGTCTCTTGGGCTGGCAGTGCCCAGACTCGGGGTCGCGCCCTGGGAGCCCGCGTCCCTCTGAATTCCTGAGCGCTCCACTTGCTCCTCGGCCCCCGACGCGCCCCCGACGCGCCCCGCGAGGCCATACAAATGCCGTTCTGAGTCATGGGTGTTAACCGTCCGCCTCCTTTTTCACCAAACACACGAAACTGCTCTCTGTCTGCGGTCCCACGGTGTCCATCCGTGCCAGATCCGCCCCTCCCACGGTAGCCCCCAGAAGCCCCTGAGCGGCGGAGGTGCCAGCATGTCCCCATGTCCGGTGATCAGTGCATACAAACAAGTTCAAACAAACAAACAAACTTTACAGCAAAACGTGCCGGCTCCCAACGCCCTTGCAGCTGACACTGCGAGTGGGAGGAAGCTTCTGACGTGTGAGGTCAGATCCGCTCAGCAGGCAGCGAGCTCCACGCCGGTAATGACCCAGCGCCATGCCCCACCTGCCTTCCGCCACCCTCTTCTAGGCGTGCGTGGCCTTCACTTCCTGCAAGTTCCTCTGCCATGTAAGCACAAGACCTTCTCTGGGGAATTCAGGGGCAAGGAGAGAATTCATTCTTCAAAGATCATTAGACCTTAGCTCCGTCTCCAAGCCCAGTGCTGGCATTTTATGGATTTTAGGTATTAACTCTCCCTGGGAGAGAGTGAGCCTGGGGAGGTCTTTGTGTTGGTTTTTTTTGCAAATCAGCCCTGGGGTCTTCTTGCGTCACTGAGCTGACAACGCCTCACACCGCTGGTCCTCAGTGGGCGAACGTGCTGGAAGCAGGGCCTTGTGCAGGTGCCCTCTCAAAGGCTCCACGGTCAGCAGAGGACTGAAGAAAGCACGGTCTGTCTGCTTCCCAGCAGACTCAGAGCTGGGGGTGTTGGAAATGGGTGGGGAGTCACTGGGCACCCCATCGCAGGAGGGCATCTGCGTGGCACAGGCTCGGTTCAGAAGCACTGAGAATCCTGCAGGAACCGGACGGGAGGCTGGCCGCGAGCACTGTCCTGCCCCTGAGTTTTGTGGATTTTCGCTGCGCCTGATTTTAGAGGGAGGAAGGCAGGGAGGGGGAGATAGAGAGGGAGACAGAGAGAGAGGGAGACAGAGAGAGAGGGAGACAGAGAGAGAGGGAGACAGAGAGAGCGCCGACTGAGGAAGCAGCTCTCAGCCTGCAGGCCGACAGCTTTCGGGGGAGATCTTGGAACCATGCGAGGTAAACACGGTCTAAATCCCCTGCTTTGAGAAGATAACTCCTCGGTTCTGTAAGCTAAATGCACACTACTGAAATTTGATTGAAAACTTTGTGATGTGAAGACTGAAAATCACAAGGAGGAAGCAGGCAGCATTAATCTCCTGTTGGATGACAATTCAAGATAGACGGATAGAGACGCCCGCGTCCTGATAAACCAGTCAATATTACAGATGGCAGATAGCGCAGGACGACATCGGAGAGGGAGCAGCGGGCAGCGAGACGCCTGCTCTGTTCTCCGCTCCTGCTAAGTGAGGTGAGGCCTCCAATTTGCTGCATTATGTTCCCACACTCAGTCCTGGAAAGACCCAAGTCCTTCCACGTCCACCAGCCCGTGTCAGACACAGGTCTTCCTCCTCCAGGTCAGCGCGCGCTAGTCTGTCCTAGGAATGGAGTGGAGAGTGGCCTCTGAGAGAAAAATCCAATTTCCAGGCAGAGAATTTTCAAGTTAGCCTGTGTTTAAAATTTCACGCATGTGTGTGTGTGTTTAATGCTCAGGCAGGACAGGCGTACACACACTCACAAAAGAACCAGAGAAATCATTGGTTTCAGCACAGGGATAGAGTGTACACACCTGCAGTGAATGAAACGAGAGAGCAGAGCCTGGAGCTTTTTCCACTGAGCGTGTGTGTGTGTGTGTGTGTGTGTGTGCGTGTGTGAGCATGTGGGCATGAGCGTTGTGCACGTGCATGTGAGCTTGTATGAGTATGAGTGTGTGCATGTGAGAATGAGTGTGTGCACGTGTGCGTGAGCGTGTGGGTGTGTGTGCACTGCGTGTGAGCGTGAGTGAGCATGAACGTGTGTGCACGTGCGTGTGTGCACGTGGGTGAGCGTGTGTGCACGTGCGTGTGAGCATGAGCGTGTGTGAGCGTGTGTGTACGTGCGTGTGAGCATGAGCGTGTGTGCACGTGGGTGCGTGTGGGTGTCAACAGCCACCAGCACTGCAGCCTGTGTCCCTACACACACGTTCTCCCCGCCACTGTGGGAAATGGATCGCTGTGATTTTTCTGCAAGAGAATTGTAAAAACTCTGAACGCTGTTGTCGCAGTGGATTTTATTCATTGAATAAAGTTCTGTCACAAGCCGAGCGGGAGGAATGCGCGTGGAAGGACGATCTCTGCTCCGGAGTCTGTGCGGGAAGGCGCACGCTGCTGGGCCTGCTGGAAACCGCTGCCGGTTTCCCTCGTCTGCGGCCACTTCTTTCTCCCTCCAGCGACCAGGCCCGCAGAGGCCTGAGCTGCTGGCCTGGGCCTCCCTCTGCTGGAGAGACCGCACTCCGTGCGCCCGCAGCGCCGAGCACAGAGGAGCCAGAGATCATAAATCCACGGAGATCGAGTCTCCTTCCAGCCGCCACGCGCGAGTTGAGCAGCAGGCTTACCTGCCACAAACGCGCAATCACGGCTTTTAAACAGTCTGTTTTGAAAACAGTTTCACTTTAGGGAAAACAGCTTCTGTTGGTGCAAGTCATCCAGAATATTTACCCGAACACCGTCCATGAAAGGTGGACAGTCCGCTGCGACAGTCACCTCCTGGCGCCACACCTGCCGCATTCCTGGCCACTTCGCCGGCCGGGAGGAGCCGGACGCGTCCCACAGAAGGCGGCCTCACACAGCAGGGTCTCCGAGAGCGTCTGCGCCGCTCGCATGTGTGAAGTCTGCGATTCCATGTCATTTACCTGCGAGATCAGGAGCCACACGGCCTGCTGTGCAAATTCCTATTTTGGTGCTCTTTAAAAAGTGGATTATTATTGACCCAACAGGCATAACAGTTCCAAAGAAACAGTTACTGTCTGCTGTGTAAATCCTTCATGAGCCACGCATTACTGACCTGCGGAGCCATCAGGGTCCGTCTTGTCAGTCTCCCTGTGCGTCTGGGCACCAGATGCATGTCCTCAAAACGCCTCGGAAACGGAAGCCACAGTCGGATTCCCCTCATTCCAGTCCAAGAGCCGATGCGGAGGGGCGGAGAGTGGCGCGTGTCCCCGGCAGCACGGCCACAGCTCCCAGCCCGCTCTGTGCTCGGGAGGAGGCCAGGCACTTGAAGTGAGGATAAGAACCTGGTCGTTTGATTTCCAAATGTTTTCAAAAGCAAGAGAATGCTGAAGACAGCATTTGGGGAGCATGAAGAGACGCCCCGAAACTGGGAGCCCGCCAGCTCCGAGAGATGACAAAGGTTCTCGACTCTGGGCGTCCTCCACCCAAATGAGCGCTTCACGAAACGGTGTTCGGCCTGGGCTCGTCTCTCCACCGCGCCGTCCTCTTCCGACGTTAAAGCGGGCGGGACCGGACTGGAGGCGCGTGTCATGGAAGACACAGGTGTGGTCACAGCGCTGTTCACCCGCCCACATACTAGGATGCAAGTCTCCTTCCCGGTTATTTTGTAGTATTCTTTCAATAGTGACAATAAAGGGGAAAAATATGCTTTTTCTCCCCTAGGAAAAATAATCCTTCGCCATCTGCACCTTTACTAAAAATAAAATGCGATGCTGGGAGGCCACAGCGGCAGTGTCAGGCCCTGGGGCGAGGGCCCGGAGACAGCCGCCCGGGGGCTGCAGGGGAGCAGCTGCAGGCGACCTGGCATGCAGGTTCCTCTCTGTCCTGGAATTGCTGAGACAGCACAAATAGGCCTACATTCCTCATCTTCAGAGGCAGGATCTGCTCAAGAAATCAAGCTATGGGCCAAATGGACAGGCCGACAAACCCGCATTCGATGCCTTGATGCCACGAGGTACATGTCTTTGCTTTGCTTGGAGCCAGCGGTTGGTGCGTTTGCTAAGCAACGGAGAATGTGCTTATGAGACGATCTCTTCAAAAACTAACAGCAAAACGATCTGCTACAGAGCCTGAAATTCCTCCGGTTAGAGAAGGAAGAGAAGGGGAAGGGAAGGAAAGCAGGCACGCAAAACGCTGCTCTTTGTCCTAAGAAACGGCAGACAACAACCTGATACTGCACGATTGCCACTGTCACTGTAATAGATAATGTAAACTCCTGGTGTCCGACGCCCACACCACCGATGGCCCCAGGACCAAGGCGACCTCAGGGAGGTGGCGCTTCCGTTCTACGCAGCAGGGAAACGGAGAGCCGGGGACTGCAGACACCTCGGTCATCGCCGGCGTGACTCCTGGGAAATACCATGGCCGTCCCCCTGTAGGTGCCAGATCGCTGCTGCTGGGGCAGCAGCGGAGTCAGTTTATCCCGTGGCCGCGGGCCTGGCCCCGGGAGTGGGGACCACGTGGTGATTTCCGGGGCTGCGGCAGCCACCCCACCTCGCTGTTCTCAGACGTCAGATGCTGCAGCCTTAGAGGCAGAGACGCAGTGTCCTTCCTGCTGGTCGGCTCAGGCCGACTCCTCTCTCACTCTCATGTCACTGTGCGGCGCCTGGGGACCATCCAGCAGAGGTGCCGCGCCCACAGCCGGCCGGATGGAGCAGTGCGAGCTGCCCGCAAGTGGCTGGGCCCTGAGGGCTGGTGCAGAGACAGGCACACCTCCCTCCTGGCCTCCGAGGTGTCTGTGTGGGCGACCCCGGGGGCAGCGAGGGCTTGTTTAAGAGACTCAGGAGGGAGCGGCTGGAGGATGAGCCGGGAGCATTCTCGTCCACTGCAGCCCTCACGCCCCGAGGGCAGTCCTTGGCGAGCAGAGGGCGGGCAGTGACTCTCAAGAAAGGCTCCTGGGAGGGGTCCTGGGCGTGGCCCCGCCCCACGCCTACAAGCCACACCTGCTGGATGAGGTCTTTCTTCTACAGTCACCACCACGCACGGCTCCTGCAAGGACACGGCTGGCGTGAGAAAGGGGAAAGGCCCTGGAGGAGGTGACAAATAAAGATTTCTGAGGACCGGCTAGTAGAGAGCCGGGGCAGACGCGTCCTCCAGCTCCCATCTCTCTCTTCACAGGACGTTCAGGACACACCCTGACTCCCAGGAAGAGGGCGGTGAGGACACAAGCAGGGGACCTCCCGCCGGCTCCGTGTCCAGGACAGAAGCCCCCGGAGGCAGGGGGCAAATTCCAAGGACTCTGCCACTGCTTTATCTCAGACATTCAAAACAGGTCAATTATCGACTTGATTGTTTCCTTAAATGAAGATTCCAAATACCTGCTCCTCGTCCTGAAGCCAGCGGTCAGACGGTACCGTTTGTCACGTCTCTGCTCCCCGCTTTTAACCTGAATTCCTAACCTATTTTAGACGTGGCACTTCCCCCATGGCGGAGAAGGGCCCCTTTTCTCTCGTCTTCCCTCCACAGATGAACTTTCCTTGCAGGCGTGTGCTCATCCCCACTGCCCCCCGCTGTGAGCAATTGTCTGGAGGAGAATAGGGGAGTCTGAGAGCTTTTGTGGAGGGAACAGAGAAGACAGACAGTATTATGATTTTGAATCCGAAGCCCTCTTCTTTTCTTTCCTGTCTTTTTTTTTTTTTTTCCTGGATCTAACAGCTGTTTCCCATCACAACTGGTGTTTGAAAGACAGGGCAGAAACCAGTGAATCAGTGTTGCACAATTAGTTTCACAGGCGGCTAATAACTTCCTTGCCATCCAGGCCTGACTCCAGCAGGACAGCCCACGGATCGACCCCGGCACGTCTCCGGCCAGGTCCACAGGCGACCGCCCTGCCCTCCCGCACCCTCGCCCTTTGGGGTGCGTGGAGAAAGCGCCCCCAGCGGCTGGCTGCTTGTCCAGAGGGAACAGGCCGGGCTCCCTGCTGGGGTGGGAGCCCCGCTGGAGTCTGAGCTGCCAGCGCCAACGTCCCCTGGTCCCCCTGGCCCCCTGGCCCCCTGGCCCCCTGGCCCCCTGGCCCCCGCCGCACACATGAAGGTCAAGCACAGCTCCAAGCCTCACATTAGTTCAGACACGACCGCGCCGAGCTTTGGGGGGAGGCCGCTGTCAGTGATGCCAAATTACGTGCGTCTACATTTTGTGATGTGATCTAGTGCTGCTCGTTAGGGACCGACTGGGACCGTCGGCTCATTTTTCTCAGGACCGGAGTGGCCGCGGGGAGCCCCGGCGCGGGGGCCGTCTGCCCTCTGCTCACTCAGCAACTTGCTCTTTGGATTTTGTAATGAAACATTCTCATGCAGAACGGTGGACCCAGGCCTTGGAAGCAGGAACCCAGAGCCTGCACACGTCAAGTTCGGGGTCTGGCGGAAGCGGGAACGACTGGGAAACACAAACCCAGGCCAGCTGGCTGGCCGGCAGGTCGCAGTGGCCCTGGTGACACAGCCACAAGGCAGGCGCCTCCATTCTGGAGCCGGGGTGCACACGGGGTGCAGTGACACCCCAGAAGGGCCTCGGGGCACACTCACACGCCCCCGCAGAGACGGGACTCGTGCCGAGAGTTAGGGGTCGGGCACCGGGAAAGGCGCTGCCGGCTTGTTTCAGAACAATAACCGGACTGGACTGCTGGGGCTCCAGGGCCCAGAGGGGGCTCCAGGGCCCAGCAGGGGCCCGGCAGTCAGGCTCAAAGGACTGGAGGGGCCACTAGTCCAGCCCCGTCCTCCGGGCAGCACTGTGTGGAGGAGGGCGGTGAACACACCAGGGGCGAAGCAGGGGTGTCCTGCGCATTGAAGCCTGGCCCTGCTCTGTGAGCTCTGCTCCCTGCAGGGAGCCCTGGCTGAGTCCCTCGTTTCTAGCGAGTGCGGCCCCGGCCTGGGAGCAGAGGACACGGGACACGAGCAGCCCGTCCAGCCAGGGCCAACACAGGCTTCCCGGCAGCTGCGGAGAGAGCACTGCAGAGAGCGGGCACAGCGGGTACTTCCCTGTCCATCTGCCGTCCATCCACAGCCACTCCAGGGAGCCCGCTGGAAACGAGGGAGAGACTGTCCCCACACAGCCCAGGGGACCTGAAAGCGGTACCCCACCAACCTCAGGGAGCCGCCTGCAATTTTGCAGATTAAAGTCGAGACGGCCCCCTGAAGACGGGGGTGATGCCGGTGCAGGCAGCTGCCAAGGTCAGTGTTGGAGGCCCCGTTTGGCCGTAACCTTCCGGGCCCTGGGCGCCCACAAGCACCGCGTCTGACTGCAATGGCTGAGAGGACGCGGGTGTGAAGGCGCCGACCCGCACTGTGCACACTCTCCTGGCTTCGAGCTGAGCGGCGGTGAGCCCGTCTTTCTGGAGCGAGTGTACAGGACTCTGGCACAGGCTTCAGCTCCTCCTGCCCCGTGTCTGCTGTTGCCGGGACAGTCCTCGTCGTGGCGGCGAGGCGGGGTTCCCATCTCACTGCGCGCTGGCCACCGTCTCCTATGATTTTCTGCTAATTTTCTCTGCGTGCGCCGAGGGTGGGCCGAGTCTGGTGTCTCGGGGAAGTTCTGCGATGAGCCAGGATGCACCGCTCTGCTCCGGGGCAAAGCGAGAAAAGGAAAAGTGATGGTCTGTCCCTCTCACTCAGCATGTTTACGTGTCCTTTTAACCCAAAAGGGGAAAAACTGTTTTCACAACGGCATGTCAAGAGCACTGTGCGAAAGAACTCTTATCTGGGCGGCTTGGATGTCTCGGAAGCACTGTTAGAGGTGAAGGGCTGAGGGTGGGGAGAACAGGGGTTCCAAGAAAAAAGCCAACGGTACTGCTGCCCCTGAGTGTGTGAGACACAAACCCCGGAAACCCCAGGTCGCGCGCAGCGGATGCCGGGGACAGAAACCCAGGGAGATGGGAGGGGAGCCGCACGGCCCTGCCCGCCAGCTCAGGGCCACCCAGGACGCAAAGGGGACCAGGCTGAGCCACGAAGCAGGCGGGGCTGATCGCACTCCCCGTCCACCCCGGCCCCCTGCACACGGGGCTGCTCTCCCTACAGCTCGGGAAGTGAGACCCTTGTGGTTCGAAACGTCCGGTCCCGTTTGTGCCTTCTGCGCCTGACAAAACAGGCACAGAAAGGAGAAGAACAGAAGAGAGCTGGGGAAGGAGGAAGAGACAGGAAGGGAGGGGAAGAAAGCGCTCACATTATTCGGATTTCCATACCATTCTTTCTTTGTAAAGAAACACCACGATCCAGAATGGAAACGTCAGTTTGTACATGCGTGTTCGTGCCAGAAAGGTCGAGAACAGAGGGCACGAGGGGTCATCCACAGGGAGGCCGTGGGCCAGCTCAGAAGACCCCAGCAGAGACCTTCAGAGCCACCCCTGAACCCACTTTTTCTGGGGCAGCGCGGGTGACACACTGTCAGGACACTTACCCGAACGGTGGCCTTGGAGAAGGCAGAAAACGCTTGGGTCTGATTTGTTCGATGTTCTGATCACATAGCTTCAAAAGATCAGCCTGACTGTGATCTCTGGGGAAAGATCCCCAGTGAAACAGCCTCCTCAGGTCCCGGCCCGCCGGGTAGCACCCTGATGTCTCCCGACACCGCCCGCCTGGGGACCTGGCCCAGCACACGGGGCGGGTCGCGCCTCCCTAGCTGCTGGGTCTTTCCTGACAAGTGCTGCTAAGCACGTTCTTGGCCAAGTGGGTCAGCCGCGGCCGCGGAGCCTCGCCGTCCACCACGCAAAGCGGAAGAGCGTTCTGGAAACAGACACACGCCCCTCGTGGGCCACGGTGGAGAAATAAGACTGTGTGATAAACTACCCACGCAGGGACCCACACTCACCGGCCGGCCAGCGGGAGCGCCGGTCCCGGAGGCGAAAGACAAAGCCCCCACGTGCGGCGCCCTGGCCCTGTGGGCAGTTTGCGTCACTCGCCAGTGGAAGGCAGCGCCAAGCAAGGAGAGTGGGGACCCCGCAAGGCAGGGTCAGCAGCCACCCAGACAGTTCCCGGGCGAGGTCACCTGAGACCCCAGTTTACCCCGAGTCACCCAGATCTACAGACTCGTGGACAAGAGCCAGATCTGAATTCTGCATCCTTGTTAGACTCTCACAAGCCGCCCTGCTTCCCACCTGAGCGCCCTGCGGGGCTCCCGTCGAGCTTCGGGCAAACCCAGCGGAGCGCCTCTGAAGCAGCGTGGAAAACGCCGTGCCCTCCGGCACCTGCCCGCAGGCAGAGCGCCACCACCGTCCTCCAACAGGGAGGACACGGAGGTCAGATTCAGCAGCCGCTGAACTGCGCATCCAGACAGGAGCCCGGAGTCAAAGGAGGTGTGTGGCCCAGAGCCCAGCGCTGCCCTGCAGGACCTGGGCACTCTGCTGGGGAGGGCGGGCCGCCCCGGGCACCCCCAGAGTCCAGCCTGGAATGGGGGCGCAGGTGCCACCCACCTAAGTTGGGAGTGAATTCAAATGTTACAGTCGACTTTTTTCATAAAAATAAAATCACATCGAAACTAATTTAATTTAGCTAATTGAGTTAATTTAAATTAATTAGACTGGATTAAAGTCAAATGAATCTAAAATTAAAATACACCTCCCTAAAACGGTGTGAACCGCAGGAAATGGTGCCGGTGGCGTGGGGCGGGGGCCTGCCCTCCAGGTCCGCACAGTCGCCAGCAGCTGGAGGCCTTCAACTCCTTGCTTGGGTGGGACCTGGGGTCCCCTCGGGGTTGGAGCGTGTTCCGCGGGGCCTGCAGCACGTGCGCAGGGCGGGGGCTGAGCCGACGCGACGTGACGTGCTCCTGCGGTGCTGCTGGCAGACGCTCAGCCCTGCGGAGCCGGGGCTGCTCCCCGCCGCCGGCTTCCAGGCCTCCCTGTCAGGCGGTGACCTGGGCCTGGCCCTTCCGCCTGTCCCCATCCCACCTCTCGCTCCAGGCCCCGCCGCCCGCTTCCAGGCCTCCTTCCTGGCTGTGCCGGGCACCAGCTCCCCGCCCTCCATTAGACCCGCTGCCCATCGTGTGACGCTCTGTTCGCTCACTCGGGTCAGTGAGCGATGCAGCGCCTTGGTTTTGGGTGCTGGACTCTGACCACTGTGGATCCTGCTCCCCGCCCGTCTCACCCATCCCGCCCTCCTGCCCTGAACCCCGCCTGAGTGCCCTGCTCTGGCCCAGGCCCTGCAGCCCACCGACTGGACCTGCCCTCTGAGGCCCATCTGACCCGGAGCTCCCCAGCGTCCCGCGCTCCCTCCGCTGACCTGCGACGGCCTCCAGGGGCCACCGCGTCAGATAGCCCCTCCGACCCACGACGCTCACATGCGCACACACACACCCACAGGCACGCACACGCATGGACGAGACGTAGTCACACACACACATGCTGTCACACACTCATACACACCCCAGACACCCGCCCGCGCACACACGCACCTCCTCCTCACATGCATTTACACACAGGCGCACACACAGCCTCACACGGACTCACGTCCACACCCACACGTCACACACTTAATTAAACTCACTCACACACTTGCTTGCACACACGGGGCAGCCGTTCTGCTCCTTCGTGTGCCTGCGAAGTGAGGGTCTGACTGGGCGCCTGAGGCGTGTCCGCCCGGTGGCCGGCAGGGCATCCAGCCAGAGGCGCCTCTGGTCCCAACACAGGAAAGCGGGGCTCGCGGCTCCCGGCTGTGCCCAGGGCAGCGAGGGGACAGAGGCCGGTGGCGGACCAGTCCCGGGGGCCCCGCGCACATGGAGCGCCCACAGGGTCTTCGCTGCGCCAGGGTTTTGTTTCTCATGGTCAATGACAGTCACACTGCCTTTTCCCTCTGTGGGACCAGACGCCCGCCCAGCCCTCAGATGACCGGGAAGACTGACTGGCTGGGGTTTCAGTTCCCAGACACCTTGTTCGAAGTCGCAGCTCGCTCTGGGGATCAGGCTGTGGACTCTGTCCTTCCCGGCTCATGGGGGGCCCCACTCGCTGACCGCAGTCGGAGGGTCCCCCAGTGCGGTACATGCGTGAATTTAGACAAGAGCAGGGACCCCACACGCCCGATGTCACTTCCAGCGGAGGCGCAGGAGAACTGGGATTGTGCTTTAAGCTGCCTGCTGGCCCTGGAGGCCCCGCCGCCACCGAGCGGTGCTGCTGACATCTAGTGGCCAGAGCCGGCTGCACGCCTCCTCTGTCGCCGGGTGAAGCAGCCGTCCACACCAGGGCTGGGCTGCCGGCCTGCACCAGGCCTGCGAGGGCTCGAATCGGAACCACCTCCCCTTCCCACGGGCTCCGCTTCCAGCCTGCCGGATTCCTCCCACCAAATCCACGCTCTCGTGCGCAAAGCAACGGCCTTCGTCCCCAGGCAGCACCCCCCAGGCCAAAGCGCGTGCCGCCCACAAGAGCATTCGTGTCTGGTTATTACCGAACATCCTTTAGCAAGATGAGCTCCGTTTGACATGGGAGGATGTGCTCTCAGCTGACTATGTGGTCATTTTCCCGTCCCGGCACCCAAATCCCTTCTAATCCTCATGCACAAAAGAAATTCCAGAAGTCTTCAGAGATGCCCGTGTGTTATGTGGGCCTTCGGTACGCAGCCTCCTGCCTATCGTCTGGGCACCCGGCGTCCACAGAGCTGCCGCTGCTCGGGGAGGGGTCGTGGTGGCTGGTTACGAGCATCACAGACCTGGCGCCGCTGCTGGCTCAGCGGGTAAGTCCTCCGGGCGCAGTTCATGTACATCCCGAGGACCCGGGTTCACGTACAGGGAGCGAGTACATAAAAATGAAAAACAAAGCGCTTCTTCCTCCTCTCTCTTCCTACCTGCCTGTACTTTTCCTTAAAAAAAATCGCAAACTAGCTTTTAGCTCTGTACATACTTACTTGCTTTGCACCCTTACAACAGCCCGGGGAGTGAGCTGGTGGCTTCATTTCTTCAACTCCCAAGATACAGACTCACTAATAAACTGCATCTCCTCCCTTGGACGGGACGTCCTGACACGCACTCCCCGTCACACCTCCTGGACTGTGTTCCGTGCGTCTGTGACCAGAGGACCCCGGCGCTCAACTCCGCGGCGGGTGCAGAAGAGAATCCCTTCCCCAAACAGAATTCTCATTTTTCTCATGAAAAAGGATCCTGTTCAAATATTAGCTGAGTAATTGGCAAGGAGATCACAAATCACACGTTGCAAAGAACAAGTTTTCAGAAAATAATTTCAATATTTCTGTTCTGCCATCCATGCCAATAACGAAGACAACTCCAGACCAGCCATATTCGGCCCAATGCAGCAGAATTCTCTGCTGTTCTCCATGCACTGGCACAAGTGTAGACTTCTACACTGATGTTGGCCCCAATTGAAACAAGGCAGCCATTGCACCTAGAAGTTTAAAATCAAGGGTAAATGAACAGTGGCCATTGTGACTTGCACAAGCCGTGAGAAGTGGGCACAGAGGAGGAAGAGAAACAGGACCGTCTCCATGATCAACGAGAAAGTGCACCTCTCGGAGAGTTGGCCAGCAGCCCCAGGAGAGACAGAAGCTTCTAGGGGAGTGCAGAGAAGGGAGGGCGAGGAGAGGTGCTGACCGAGCCTGACCCGCTGCCTGTCTGCACGCCTCCGTGAAGGACACCCCAGCTTTGCCCCACCCAGGGAGCTGGGGGAAGACTGGTCCCTGGGTTGAGACCAAGCACCCGTCCCCACGCCGCTGTCTCGGGAAGCACAGAACCGGATGATGGATGCTGGAGTGGCTTGGGCAGTCGCCAGTAGCTCTCTCCTTCTGTTCTGAGACCTGCGTCCAAATCTGAGCCTGCGAAGTGGCTTGGGTGATCTTAATTTGACAGTTGTCAACATTTCAAAATCATTGCCAAGTTCAACCAAATGGAAGTCTTCGATGGGGCCTGGCTCTGTGTGCGCGCGCGGGTGTGTGTGAGCGCGGGTGTGTGTGTGTGTGCGGTGTGCACCCGTGCCAGCCTGCGCCCGGATCACACACCTGGGCGCTCTTCCTCAGTCATGTCTCATTAGCGTCTCCTCCGTGATGGACTCCGGGGGAGAGGCAGAGAAAATGGCGCTTCGACTCCAGGAAGCTCGGTCCAAAAAGGAGCAACATTTGCAGACAAAACCTTTGGAGGGTCAATTCAATTAATTAAGCATTACAACCAGAAAGGAGGAGAATTACGGTGCAGAAGAGAAGCTTTTACATTAAAAAGAAAGAGAACACGACCAAGGACAAAAGAATTCAAGAAAAGCATGATTTTTCCATGTGTATATTTTTTCAATGCAAACAGCTCAGTCTAAGCTGAATTTCAGGACAATGTAACCGATTCAATATCAGTACAAAAGCAATAATAAAAGTCGTAAGTAGGAAAACAAAGAGATTTTTCTGAGATTTATCGTGTACAAGATATCTGACTAGAAAATGAAACTGTTGGCACAGCGAGCATACTATCACCTGAGGAAGTAGTGAAATAAAAATTCAAAGACCCCCCCGAACGCCCGTGTGGGGAGACGGCACTAGGGAGGCCCCTTCCCCTTCACTCTCTGATGTGCACTCATGCAGAAAGCAAAGATCACTTTGATTCGGGCCAAATGCCACAAACGCATGAACAAAAGATAAAGGATATGTGTTTAAGACTATCTTTCCTTTTTTCCTTCTTTCTATAGACAGGATAACTATTTGCCCCAAATTACAGTCTTACATAAAAGTGAGATGTATGAATACAGGCTGTGTTTGATAACATTGGCTGGAATATTATGCCGTAAATATCTAATAAATATTTGTGGAATAAGTAAATGGATGACCAATGGACATAAACAAATTCATAGAGTTCCATAAAGTAAGAAGAGCATTTCCTTTAAAAACTGGGCAGTGGCGCACCCTGGTGGCTTAGGGGTTTATTTTACCAGTTGCAAGCCACACACATCCCAAGGTCCCAGGTTCAAGACCCAGTGTCAGGGGGAAACAACCAAGATAAACAACTAAAGTGCGTCTTTCTCCTCTCTCTTCCTGCCTGTCTGCTTACATTCATTCCCACCTGCACCTTTCCTTAACAAAAAAAAAAAAATAAAGCTAGATATGATTTATAATTAATACTTGACTATTTCCAAAACAGTCACCAGCTAAGTGGTGCCGAATTCCCAAGTCATGAAGATATTGACTCAGTTCTCAACTGACTCAAAACCCTATAACCAGCTCACTGGAACAGGAGCTCAGAAGAGTTTTGAAAGTTTCTTGAACTTGGGAAACAGTCTCAACTGGAACTTTGAACAAGTGTCTCCCTAGTCACACACTTTGCAGCACAGATGTGTGGGCAACACAGGGTCTGTCTGTCAGGACAGGCTAGAATGTCCCCTGCTGTCCTCTACGGGTAGATGGACAGGGCGACATTGCTTCCACGCCGAGGGCCAGCATGGGATGTGGGAGGGAGAGAGACTTGGCGGGTGCTTCTGCAGTTGGAAGATGCACCCAGGTCTCCTCAGGGCCCCTGTCCACACTCCCTGTGGATGACAAACACACCCCCAAGGGTCTGCAGCGATGACAGCATCCAAGATGCCATCAGTACCATGAAAGGGTGTCCCAAACAGCCACCAAACTCAGGGGGCACAGATGCCGCGTGTTAGACATTGAAGGAACCTGTTTTATCCTACCTATTTCTAACCCAACGAATTCACATGCCAATGTTGTTGCTTCACATCCAGCTCTTTATCTGTGATCATGGACTCAGGCGAACTTGGAAGAAACAACACAGAGACCCCTCTCCCTTCCCAGTGGCACCCTGTCCACAGCTCATGAAGCGAGAGCAGGACACACGGCCAGGGTGTGGCACTGACTCGGTCAGAGCACACACGGGCCACGGGACCCTCACAGGCCCGCCCGCACCGCCTCCATACCACAGCCCCTAGTCTGCTCTCCCCCGCTGTCGTTGCCATAAGGAGATGGTGGTGGAGTCGAGTCACGTGCGACCTCGGGGCTGGCTTTTGACGCAACCCGATTCTCTGAAGAGTCATCTAGTTGTTGAGCCAATGCAGTTCCACCCAGTTTCAGGAAAATGTCCCTTGAGATAGACAAACACTGCTTGCTGACACCTTCCGCATGGACAGGTATCTGGGAGTGCCCAGTGTGGTCACTGCAGAAGGCGACCAGGGACACCCAGGCAGTGTGCATGAAAGTAAGCTCCATCCCATTGCAGTCAGTGCAGGGCATGCAGTTTGGGGTCCCAGGGTGTGTGCTTCAATGTCTTAGAAACAGCCCGACTCTCCCACCATCACTCTGCCTTCTACCTTCCGGTCGGCCCTGAGCCCTGGACCCAGGTTCCCCGTGCTGTCACAGAAGTTGGTGCCTGCTTCTGTTTTAGTCACAGTGATGACAGCACAGTGACATCTCGAGGTTCTAATGTGAATTCCCGCCGGCTCAGATGGCGGAGAAGCTTCAGGGGCTGACCTGCCACTGCAAGGTCTCTGTCCCTGACGTCTGTCCACGGCCCAATGGGCTACTTCATCCTTCCCACCACGGTCACTCCAGCTCTTTGGTCTTGCCCAGCATCGCTCTCTCTCTGACACCCACTGAGCGCTCCCGTCCACCTGAGTCCTCAGCTTTCAATCCCCACTGCTCGTCATCTCCTGTAATGATTTTCTGGATGTCTGTTTCTCAGCTGCCATTCTCCTTTCTCAGACTTTCTATTTTTCCATTTGTTTCATTGGTCATAGTCATCCACGATCATTTTTGCCAAAGCTTCTTAAAACCCCACTTAGGAGATCAGCTTCCAGATGGTGACTCGATAGGACACATTTTCGGGTCTCTCCCCACAGACACCAAAAAGACACCCCCAGCTACACCTATTTTCCTGAGAAACAGCCGGCACCTCAGCTGGAGGCGGACCGGCTGATGACTAACGGTGGTGCAGGCACCTGGCGCAGATTTGGATTTGGGACGGAGCTCAGGGGTCTCTGGATGCGCAGCAGGGTGGGGATTGGGATTTCAAAACCAGCTGCCTCCGGAGGCAGCAAGAGGCGGACCCAGTGGGGCTGAGACGTGGAGCCATGAAGGGCCGACTTGGGAGGGGGTAAAAGGAGAGCCAGCGCACCGGGAGCTGAGCTGGAGCCCACATGGTGAAATTGCGCTGGATGCAGCCATAACTAGAAATCAGCCAAACCAAACCCTCCCACAAGCCTTTCACTCCAGAGCCTGGGGTCCACCGAGAGGAAATCCCGTCCACCGGGTGCCCCGCCCACAGAGCAGAAATCCCCTCCACAGGTGCCCTGCCCACCGGGTGCCCCGCCCCTGGGTTACAGGGAGAAGGCCGTCCCAAACCTCAGTGCTACCCGCTAGCGCCTCCTTGTGGGTCGAGGCGAAACTGCAGCTGGATTGCCAATCCTGGGCAAATCAAACCTACGGAACGCCAAGGAAACCGAACCCTCAGAAATATTAACAGAATGCTGAAGAGAGCAAAAGCACAGAGAAATATACATGAAATGATGGATCCCATCAAAAACCCAGGGGAAAATCTGAATACAGCAGATGTATGCAATTTACTTGAAGAGGAATTTAGGTAACAGTGATTAACATACTCATGGGAATCCAGAAATCAGAAGAAGCAGTAAACGAGAATGTCAGGAAGCAAAGAGAAGAATTAAAACAAGACATCAAACAGGTAGGAGACAATGGCTGAATTAAGGAACTCAATAGAGGGTCTCAATAGGATGAAGCTTCCAATACAATCAGTGATCAGGAAGATAGGACAGAGGAACTCAATCAAGCAAACCAGCAAAGAGATAAAAACATGCAAAGAACCAAAGAAAGCATTCGAGACCTCTGGGGTAACATCACAAGGAACAACACTTGCATCATAGGGGTCCCAGAGGAAGAGAGAGAAAAGAGGGCAGAAATCATATTTGATGAAATAATCGATGAGAACTTCCTCAATTTGAAGAATGGAACAAGCCTCCAGATCCAGGAAGCTCAAAGAGTTCCTAATAAAAGAAACCCAAACAGAAATACACCTGGACACATTGTCATAAAAATGTTAAAAATACAAGATAAAGGAAAACTATTAAAAGCAGCAGAGAAAAGCATGTCACATACAGAGGAACCCCCATAACATTGTCAGTGGACTCCTCAAATGAAACGCTACAGGCCAGAGGGGAATGATTTAATATATTCAAAGTGCTGAAAGAAAAGGAGTTTCAACCTAGGATACCACATCCAGCAAGATTATCACTCAGAATTAGAGGAATGATAAAAGCCTTTTCTGACAAGCAAAAGTTAAAGGAGTTTATCACCACAGAACCAGCTTTGCAAAAAATATTAAAGGATGCTCTAACCACACAGAAACCCCACAGAAAAACAGTAAGACAGCAAATATACCCTAGTGGGTGTCGTCCACCAGCCTTGGTCAAATTAAACCTCCAGCACAGTTTCTTGCTTCCAGTCCCAGTTCATCAGCACATCACCAACAACCCGGCAGAAGTGTCCCTGCCAGCTTCTGTGCACTTTCCATGAACTAGTCCTGACCCAAGACAACACGGTGACTGTCTTCACCACCAACAGACAACAATGACACCTTCTCCAGATGACAGGAGTCCCAACCTCAGGGAGAGGTTCCATCCTCTCCACAAGTTCTTTCCTCCGATACTCAGCTCTCATCCCAGGGAACATTCTAGAGCACTCAACCCCGTCATAGTTAGTGCCGCGATGTAATTCACAATTATATGGAAACTTTCCATGTTTTCATTTTTAACAAAGTGCAAAAAAAAAAAATAACCCTGTTTACATCACTCCGACCTCCCTGTTGCAATGCCGGCATCTGCTGCTGTCTTTCCCGTCCGTGTGGGAGCCCAGTTCTTGGTCTGAACAGAGACCTGAAGGGACGCAGGCACCTGGGCCTCATCCCACCGCCTGGCTGTACCATCATTGCTGCCAGCGGGTGAAGTCTGCACCCTCAGCCGTGCCCAGGACACCTGAGGCCGGTGCTCTTGGGGGACTTCTGTGCACCATGCTCGCACCTCATTGACCAGGAGGGACTAGAGGAGCCGTTTCTGCTCCCACGTGGCCCCACCTGGCCCCACCGGGAGAGGTGGCTGCTCACCAGGGCAATGGCGAAGGTCTGGACTCTCCGCAAGGCTGCTCCTACCCGAGCAGCAGGGAGACAGGGCACCTCGTCACCGCCTGTCTCCGCCAGCCCGGGCGCCGCACCAAAGTGCCGCAGGTGGGAGCTCACACCGCAAACTGGGGGCTGGGTGTCCACATCAGGACCTCCTGCCCTGGACCCGGCCTCTCGCAGCCCCTCCTGGGGGCATGCACGCGGGAAGATGTGCCGAGTTCTAGGTTCCTGCTCAGTCTTCTCGTCTTTATCTTCCATGTGCGGTTTCAGTTCTGCTGATGGGGAGAATACAGAAAAGCAGCTTTGCCTCTCCTCCAGGACGCAGAAGTTTCCACCAGTATTTTCAAAGAGTTCTAAACAGTTGTCAGCATTGAAATATTAGACGTCTGTTCCCAGATCTTCTTGAAGAATCATAAGCTGCCTCCACTGAGAGCAGCTGTTGGAAAGACCTACCTTTGATCAGTGCTGATAGGGTCGCCTTCATCCCACCTGAGACGTGCACCCATCCCATCACCTGCCTGACCCTGTTAGAAGAGACCATGCCAGGCTCTAAGGAGGGGTCTGAGCTGCTGGAGTACCAGTAAGTACTCCGAAGGAAAAGCAGAGTCAGCGGAAGTGATAAAAGATAGATGGATGCAGAGCTAGATGATGATGGATTATAGATATGCTAGATCAATGATAGATGGATGGATGGATAGATGATAGATGGATGATAGATGATAAATGGATGATATATGATAGATGGATGATAGATGATAGATAGATGGATGATAGATGATAGATGGATGATAGATGATAGATGGATGATAGATGATAGATAGATGGATGATAAATGATAGATGGATGGATGATAGTTGGATGGATGATAGATGATAAATGGATGATATATGATAGATGGATGATAGATGATAGATGGATGGATGATAGATGATAGATAGATGATAGATGATAGATGGATGACAGATGATAGATGGATGGGTCAGAGAGAGGGCAACAGACGTATTGAGAGAGAGATTATGGAGCTATTAGAGAGAACAGAGATAAAACAGGTCAGCATGAAGAGATCAGGAACAAAGACCCGTGTCATATGATTCCATTTAGATGAAAGACCCAGAAGAGGCGAACCCACAAAGACGGCAGCGGATGTGAAGGTCGGGCCACACAGTGAGGGCGCTTGAGGTGACGGACTGTTGGGGACTGGAGGTGGCGCCCGCATGCTACCGTGAGCGGAATAAACGCCACTGACGTTTGCTTCAGTCGGGTCGTGTCAAGAGGGGACGGTGCTCCAGGAAGCGTGCTCTCCCGGGCCGTCTGTGAGTCTGAAATGCCCAGCGTGAGACCCTGCAGGAGGACACGGCCACCGCTCAGGGCGGACAGGGACGGCTGGAGACTCCAAAAGCCCACTTCTCTGTTTGAGACCGTGCGCTCCCTGTCATGCTGGTGCGATTTCTGGGAACGGACATATTTTTGAAAAGAAAAATGTCCCCTGTGTCTTCTGGCCTCATCTGCGCCTGCTGGCGGCAACCCGGCACCCAGAGGTCAGGAGAGTGACTCTGGAGCCCAGAGGAGCCCAGTGGACCTAGCAGGGACGTGGGCGTGGCTGTGGGGGACAGAGGCCCGTCCTCAGTCCAGTCCAGCCGTGAACCCAAACCTCCGTAGGAAGCGCTGCGTCCCTGGGAAAGACCCCGGGGGCACCCAACGGGTGCAGGCGGCAGAGGCCGCCGCGCAGCAGGAGGCTCGAGCTGAGCCCCAGACCCGGGGCCTTCGGGAGGAAGCCCAGGGTCTCAGGCCAGGAGCACAGCGCCCCATGGCTCACTACTGACGCCTGACCGCGGTCCATCAGGTGGGGGTAAGCTGGGAAACAGACTCCAAGTCAAACGTGAGGCTTTTGTGCAAGACCCAGCCTGCCTGCCGCCTCCGTGCCCCTCCCTGAGGCTGGGGGAGGACGGAAGGACCCTGGAGGCTCTCGGGCTCATCACCCAAAGCAAACACAGGCATGGCTTTGGGCTGTCCCGAGGGTCCAGCCAGGAGCTGCAAAAGGACAGAGGACATGCAGTGACCGTGGGGGGCCGAGGACGGGGCTTGGAGCTGAGTGTTTACCTCCGGATTCTGCTTCTTCTTCCACCTTGCACAGCGTGAGCGAAATGCTTGCGGAGCTGGTCAGTCTGCGGGGTCGGGAGTTCCTGTGCATCTGTCCAAAGGGGGCCCCCCCTCTCACCGCCCGCGTAGACAGGGATTCCCGCGTCTTCAGGTGACCCGGATCCGGACTACGTGACAGTCCTGGAAGCACCTTACCAGCCCTGTTTTCCTGTCTCACCACTTACAATTAATAGTTTCAGTTTCCTCGTCTCACATCTGATGTTTTATGGGAAAAGCCAGGTCACCAACGGAGAGGTTATCTGGGTTATTTTCAAGTGGCATTTCTGACATTTCAGCCAGTCACCCACGACCCTGGGACGAGGCGGAGCGGAGACTGCTGTCTGCCCTGCTGGCAGAGCTTTGGGAAATCTGAGCTGCCCTGGTGAAGGGAAGGCAAACACCCGCGCTCCCCCTTCCAAGGGCCGAAGCGGACACGCAACTGCCGCACCCGCGAGAGACCAGGACCAGAGAGCCGTCCGCTGTCTCTGGCGTCCACATTCAAAGACGTCCACCGCCGTCCGCGGTGAGACGGGGCAGCAAGAGCGCGCCCTGCACTCTGCTCGCCTGGGACCTGCTGGTCGTCTTGAAGCCGCCCTGTCACCTTACAGATTTGTCACTTTGATGCCGTGTCACAGCTACAGGCTCAGAACCTGCTCAGGCCTCACATGTGTAAGTATCTCCTTGTGATTTTAAAGAAAAAGTCAACTTTCTTGAGAGACATAAAAGAAAATGTAAATACATGAGACCCATGTCTTGCGATTCATGGATCAATGTTTTAAATTTGCTACTTTTCAAAACTGATGGATCAAGGAACTCCAGACACGCCAACTGCTGCCCCGAGAGAATCTCAGTGAGGTTCAGCGAGCTGGTTCTGAAGAGCCTCTAGCAGAGGAAACACGTACAATTATTGGAGCCAAAGTGGTCAGCAAGAGAAAGCTGTCTCTAAGAGAGAATAAAAAGTAACACAAAGCTTCAACCGGAAAAATATCATCTTGTGGGAAGAACCAGCAATGGAGGAAATAGAGCCGAGAAGCAGAAAGTTGATCTGGAGCCATTAAACAGATCGTACCTGCTGTTGGAAACGACTGGGGAAGATGCCTGTGCAGCTCCCTGCTGGACAACCGGCCACCACTGTCTTTGGGGGGGGTGTCCCGGCTTGACCTCACGGCGTTTGCCACAGTCAATTCGGGTTTCCTCCGCAACGTGAAATGTGAAGATAAAGTAGCAGAAGAAAATGCGATATTTTTATAATCTCAGTGGGGGATACGGTCATAAATTAAACATGAACACCAGAAGCCATGAAAGAAGATGAAAAGATTTTCTCCATTTCTATAATTTTATTAAGAAAAGACATCATAAATAAAGATAATATAGAGTGAGAAAAACATTTACCATAGTTAAAACAGACAAAAAAATTAATATCCATAAAAGTCAAGGAGCTACTTTAAATCAATGAGCCAAAGTCGAGAAAAAAGGTAATGGATATAAATGTATTTTCCACTAGGAAGTAGTTCGAATGGCACCAATTTAAGAAAATATGCTCAATCCTACCAATAATCAAGCCAATAGAAAACAGCATCAGAGCATGATTCAGCTTCTGATAATGACCGACATTAGACTGGCTTCCTGCGGAGAAGACATGTAAACTCTGGGAAAAATACAAAACTTAACAAATTTGCAAGTGATCGAACAAATGCATAAACTAGAAGGGAGGGAACCTTTGAGGGGGGGCTGCGTAGATGATGCATGAAGATACACACCCAATTCCAGAGACAGAGGCCCTGAGACACGAGCAGACCTCTAAGCAAGACTCGCTTGAAAGGTCGGGACCAACTCTGAGGCTGCCGGAGCGCTGGGAGTGAGGAGAGGAAGGAGGAAAGTGGGACATGCAGGTGGGAAGGGCAGACTCTAAATCCAAGGTCTGCCCAAGTCCTTAGCTGATTTGTCTGTACAGAGGGGGATCGTCAAGAGAATCAGCGGAAGACAAGGGTGACGAGATTTTAGCAGAGAAGACATGAGGCGTCTCAGTCTGGCCAGGCCAGTCCACTGCTAGACTCCTGCCCAAAGGGACAGATTAAAGTCCAGAGAACGTGATATTCTCACTGAAGGACACCACCAATCATTGGTAGACAAGAAACACACATGCACACACACGCAAAACGTGACCAGAGTCGAGAGAAAAAGCAGACAATAAAAACCAACCCCAAGATGACCTGGATGCTAGAATGAAAACGATTTAAAGCACATCTGACCAATGTGTCAATATCCTGAAGGAAAATGTGATCGGAATGAAGGGGAAATGGGGAATCAGCAGAGAAAAGAAGCTGTGAAAACAAACAAGTGGTAATTGGAGAGGTGGAAATTCCACTAAGTGAAATAAAAAGTGAAGGCGGTTAAACAGAAGAGTTCATGAAACATGAAGTTACAGGGCTGCAATGATGTGATCTGAGTAACAGAAAAAGAAAGAAAAAGAAGAGGATGTCAAAGACGTGGGGGAAACTAAGGAGCAGTCTGACACACGTCATCGGAGCCGGAGGGAAAGGCAAAACTTTTACGAACGTGTGGAAACTCGTAAATGTACTGAAAAAGTCATTGCATATATCCAAGGCCCTCTGCACTCCGTTCGGAGAAATGCAAAGGAACAAAGGAACGTCTTGAAATAACTGGAGAAAAGGGTTTGCTGCACATGAGGAAGCCCGACCGTTACCATCTCATCAGGGACCAGGGAGCCCACGGGAGCGGACGCTATTAAAGTGCGGAGATGCTCGGCCCGGAGCGGGTTGTCGGCCAAGACTCGTCTTCAGAAGCGGACTCGAATGCATTTCTTTCTTAGTACTGTACCTGCATGACGAGAAATACCAAACAACATTGTCAAATGATACCCGGTAGATATAAAAGTAGGAAGGAAGAGCCCTAAAAACAGTAAATACATGGGTGACTATAATAATTCTAATTTTATTTCTTAATCCATTTAAGGCAAAGAGTGTACAAGTATATTAAAGGATGACACGTAACTGCATATATATAGACATGTGTGTGTGTAACTATTTTCTAAACGATAACATGAAAGTGGGAAGAAAGAGAGCACATATGATACTCATAGGAAATAGTACGGTATTAACTGTACACTGAATGTTATTAGACACGAATTATAATCTCTAGAGCAACTACTAATAAACAATTCAAACAGCTACGGCCAAAAAGAGCCGGTCAGATGGCAAGTACACTGGAATCCTAAAAGAATATTTGAATATCTTAAGAACGGCAAGGAAGAATAAAGGAACAAGAAAAAAAACTAGTCCAACCATATTATTTTAATAATCACATTGACTATAAATAGAGTCCCATTCCAAGTGAAAGCCAGGGATTTCAAATAATATACATTCATAAAAATAAGCTTCAATATCTATATTAATATCAGGAAACACGGACTTTGAGACAAGAAGAAGTACCAGTGATGAAGAGGGGGCTATAAAGGTAAGGGGATCAATTTACCAGGAAGATAAAGCAACCCTGCACCGGCAGGCACCTAATGAAAGAAGCGAAAGCTCACAGACTGTAATGAAGAAATAAGCATCTGTGCCTTCCTTGCTGGAGAGACGGGCGCCCTTCGCTTAGCCGCTTGCTGGGTGATTAGACAACACCGTCAGCCCATCACGCGATCAACACCCTTCTCCCGAAAACAACTCCCTGTGGCTGTGCAGGCCTGCGAATAACAGAGCGAGTCCTGCAACAGCGTCACTGAACCCGAAGTCAACGAACGGAGAATCCCCGAACTCTGTGCGGGACACCCTTCTGCACCCCCAAATGTCGGTTAAAGCTGTCGTCTGGTCCGGGCAGTGTCACCAGTCAACTCTGAGTGACCAGGATAACTTTTCCTTCCAACTGGCCCGTTCAGCATTCTGCACACACGGCCGAACGCGTCCAGAACGACAGGAAGCAGCTGTGACACTGGGGAGAAGGGGTCGAAGACAAAATGCCAGTCTGAAGCATCTGTTGTCTCCAGTTGCTAGTTTCATTCTAAGAAAACGAATGTTGAAAATGAATGTCTGAATTGGGGATGAATCAGGGAAACAGAAGAAAAACAAACACGAGCACAGGAGAATAAGTAGGTTATTAGGACAGAATTATCTAAAATTTCTTATGCAAACAAGATTTTACAAGCCAATGTATTTGATCAATTCATGGATTTTTCAAATACGTAGGAAGGTCCATATGCATACTCCCAAACGATTTGTCCTCAGATTGTTGAATGCTTCCCTTTAGCAGATTTACTCTCGAAATGAAGCTCTGCTCACGCTGGTGGTGAGGCGGGCTTGCTTTCTTCCAAAACAAAGAGCCCGCACATGGCCAGCAGCAGAGCTCAGGACGCTCCACACACTGGGCAGACTCCCCAGGAAGCTCGTCCAGACGCGCCTGCAGCGCTTGGTGGAATTCACTGTCTCAAAACAGCCTCAGATGGACATGTCTAAGAGTCTCAAATACATGAGCTTGAGCTATTATGTATGAAGTTTCTCCAGTAAATTCGAGTAAGATAAAAAAAAAAAAAAAAAACCAGGACAAAGGAAACAGATGAATTCAGCGCAGGAGACCAAGGTTACAGCAAAGTGCAAACATTTTCTTAGCATGGCTTTGATGCGGCTGCTTTCTCTACCCCAAGTGTCGAGAGCCAGTGGTCTGGCTTCCTGGGGACTGGAGTCCGTGCGGGGGCGCCTGGCCAGTGGGTCGGACCGTGACTGTAAGACGCTGGTGGACGAGGAAGGGCGCGCGGAACTCACGCAGGTGACTGAATGGTCACTCCTCTTACAGGACGCAGATGAGGATGACGAGGGCCAGCAGGGCTGTGAGTGTCCACCCACAGGAGGGCAGGGTCAGCACGCGCGCGGCTGGATTCAGTGACAGAAGTGTGCGCAGCAGAAGGGTGGAAGGCGCCAGGGGAGAAAGGGAATTGCCCGAAAATTTAAGTAGGACACATGGGAGCTTGGAGGAAATCGTGACAGAAGATTTAGAGGACAGAGCAGTAGCAGATGACATAAATTTTATAAAGAAAAACATAAACCCAACACCACGAGACGTTTCCTCAGAAAAGTCTGGATGTAACTGGGACACGGGCCATGTCGGCCTTCAGGCTGAGACAAAGGTTTGGGCAAAAGTTTTGAATAATAACAGCACCCCCCCCAAAAAAAAAAAGTATCTTTTGCTAATACAAGATGAGAGTACTGGGATTTTAAGAAGACAGCATGGAAAGATACTGTCCCCTGGAGGAGCAGGAGAGGCGATCCCCCTTTATTTAAGGGGGCTGGGTGGCTCCGGACCGCTGAAATGTGGGACGACGACAGAAGTCCTGTGCAAGGGAGAGCGGCCCCCAGGAGGGACAGGGTCTTGGCAGGGATTCCAAGCTGCGAAAACATCCCGGCTCCTGCAGGAGCCACAAGTCTGACAGGCGACAGCTCCCCGCGCCAGGCGGCTTTATCGGCATCCAAGAGATTCCCTGCACAGCCTTGCGGAGAACGGGCTCCCTAGGAATGCAGTAACTGGCACATGTTCGCGGGTCTTCCTCTTTTATTTGGAGCTCATTGGGAAGGCCGGCAATGGAAAAGAAGATGGCTCTCAGATAAATTCTCTCCTCTACCCTCCTCCTGCGCGGAAGCCAGCACTCGGAGGCCTGGCTCTATTTAGGTGTAAATAAACCGATGTGCACAGAGAGCCTCTTCCCATTCATTACTGTCAGAGGTTTGAAAAGAAAAAAGCAGAGGTCACTTATTAGAGGTTATTTTTCATGCAAAACACCGCATGCTCGCCATCAGTCTGAAGGAGTTTGCCTGCACCCTCCTCATTTATTAACGGGGCTTCGGGTCGCAACCTCTCACGGCATTTGGATTCCAGAACCACTGATTAGGGCGATATTTACATATCCTTCCCGAAACTTCCCTCCGTCGCACGCATGACGCGGCGTAAAGTTCTTTGGTTTTTGTCTGGACTCTGTTAGACTGAATCCCACGCAGGTGCGCTGGACTGCAGGGCACGTCCCGGCTCGGTGTCCACAGGGGGCCCCGGGGAGCCTCGGGGGCCAGGCCCCCCTTTCAAAGCAGGAACTGCCATCCAGGGAGGTTTCCCCATAAAATTAATAGTCGCCACTTACCCAAAGTACTTCGACCATCTGATCCCATTTATGTTTCTGTATAAGAGAAATATTCATGTCCAAGTCGGCCTTGATTGAGTGGCCTCCAGAGTGTGTGCCACGGTGGAAATTTCCTGGAAGAGCTACGCGCATCACTGAACCCTGGCATCGTTGCCAGCGGTGGGGCCACGGTGGAAATTTCCTGGAAGAGCTACACGCATCACTGAACCCTGGCATCATCGCCAGCGGTGGGGCCACGGTGGAAATTTCCTGGAAGAGCTACGCGCATCACTGAACCCTGGCATCATCGCCAGCAGTGGGGGCGGATCTTAGTCGGAAGGGAGCCTCTCCTGCGTGCCTTCCGTGACCACGATATGCTGCTTCCCTTTGCCCTGTGCTGGCTTCTTTCACGCCGCCAGCTGAGCTGTGGCTGCTGCTTCCCCGGGTTCACGGCTTGAGCCGTGGGTAGATGGCTGGAGGCTCTCCCACTTCGGCACTAAGACAAGGGTCCAGCAGAAAATTGAAATGCAATCTGGAAAACCCGTCCACAGGCTGTGGTGGGAATCCTCGGGGCATCCTCAAGTGCACGGAGAATTTGAAAAGGCAGATGTGCTATATTGCTATCTTCGTCCAAAATGGCCTCCCTCCTGAGGGCTGGCACATGGGTTTGACCATGTAACTCGGCATTTCCAGGCGGGCTTCTCATACAGACCCTTCTTCCCATCTGAAACTGGAAGCGTCCTTGAAAACGCGCCGGGTTGGGAGGGATGTGCAGTGAAAAGCAGCTGTGTCTGTAACTCTGTGTGTTCAAGGGACACCCACCCGCCCTGCAGCGTGCAAGTGGGACTCTCCCCGATGCGGGGCTCATTGTGTCACCTGTGTGGGGGCAATTCTCTCTTTCCGTGTCCCCAGACGTTTGCTGACTGACTAGAAGCACAGTGTTGACCAACGACTAGATTCTGGAGCCCACGCGCATGCCTTTCTCACCACTTATCTTCTTCCTTTCTCTGAAAACACGGGACCTAGAATGAAAATAACCCTGGCATTCAAGTTCAAACTATTATATAAATGTAGTCTCTTCCATGAATACTTTTCTTTCATTGGCTTTTTGTGCATAGACGAGATAAAATAGACCTTTGAGAATTCCATGAAATAACTCTACTTTATGCTCCTGCAGCCCATAAAATGCACAATGAGAGGCGAGCTGAGAATATAACTTCTATCCTTAAGTGGAATTCATGGCAGAGGCAGCGTTGTGTCTTGACTAGGCGCCTCGACTAGTTGCCCAGCAGATGGCCAGGTCATGGCTGCGGGCTGTGTGCTGGTGGCCAGCCGACGTGGCCTCTCCTGTGCAGGCGTGGAAACTAGAAAGGCTCGATTATGAAGCCGTGGGCAGGAAGTCCACACAGCCAGCCCGCTGGTCCCCGTGCATGAGGGGCGTGAGGTGCAGGCAGGCTGTGGACTGAAAAACCCCGAAAGGGTGGGCACACAGTTATGAGTTGGGATAAGACACCAAATCCTGGACAGACAAATGGAATCAAGAAGGGCTTCAGGCCCGACCCCCTGGACCAGGGTCCCTGGCAAACCCCTCCGGCCCCCGCGAAGCTGTGAGGTGCGTGAGCAGATCCTGAGCTGAACCAGGCACGGATTTAGAACAGAATTATGGCCTGTGAGCCAAACCCGACCACTCACGTACCAGGAAAAGGCGAGGTCGCCAGCGTGACACCAGGTGGGCGCCCCCTGCAGCCGCCTCTGCTCCCGTGTGCAGGACCCACTCGTCCTCGTGAAAATCATGAAGGCCTTGGAGCGGGACAGCAGAAAGTGGGGAGCTATTTCAAGGGCAGAACAATAACAGGGACTCGACAGGTGCCCGTGCCCGGTGTGCATGTGTGAAATTATTAACCTGCACGTCGAGATCTTCACGCAGACTGCGCAGCTGAGGTGCACACGTACATTTGCTCGTGCCGCGTCAGCAGAAGCCCCCATCCCAAGATGTCCATGCCCTCGATCCTGGAACCTCGGACTGCGTCACTGGACATGGCACAGTAGGTTTTGCTTACGTGGGGAGGTAAGGACCTCGAGCTGGAAGGTTGTCCTGGTCTCCTGTCGGGTGTGACGACCTGATGCGGGTCCTGCAGGCAAGAAGGAGGCAGCGGGTTGGAAGTCCGTCAGAACTCTTCCCCTTGGAAGGTAGAGGCAGGTGCCGGCCAAGGACGGGGGCGCCTCTGGGCCCAGAGGGGCCGGGGGACGATGCCACCTGGAACTTTCAGCAGCTGTGTCAGTAGTACGATCCCTTCAGACTTCTGACCTCAGAGCTGAGAGAACACGTGTGTGATGTCTAAGCCACCGAGTGTGGAAATTTGTCACAGTGGTCACAGGAGACTAGTGCAGGCAGGTAGGTCTATTTCACACACACACACACACACACACACACACACACACACACACACACACACACCTGTGGATTCTGTTGCTACCAATTTTTCTCCTCCTTTCTGTTTTCTTCCTTCACGAGAGGTAAATCCAGTGGAGTCAATGCTTTCACCCAACTGCACCTTCAGGCGAGGAAAACTACGGCCTAACTGGCGTGTCTCTGCCTCCCAGGCTCGGAGCCAGGAGGCTCCACGCAGGCGTCTCACGGGCCGGAGAGCGCGGGGCTCACACGAGGGCTCTGGCCGCAGGCAGCCGTGACGGGTTACGTGACACCCTGCGCAGGCGGAGCGCCCGGCAGCACGTCACCAGGCAGCAGCCAGCCAGGCGAGGCCGCAGGCGGGACGGGGACCGAGCGCGTCACCTCTCCTCCCGCAGCTCTGCACGCCCAGCTCACCTCGGTGACATCATCCCTCCAGCCCCAAACTCAAGGGCCCCTTCGTGTTTTCTTATGGGCACAGGACGCCCTTGTCTTCGTCAAGCTGTGGCTTCCTGTCACCAACAGCCCCACCGGCGGGCACACGAGGAGACCGGCTTGTGCCCGGGGTTAGTGCTGGCAGCCAGGGGTCCCCTCGCTCCGGAGAGGCCAGGCCTGCCTCCCGAGTCATCCAAGCAACAATCACAGCAGCCTGAACGCCTCCGCGCAGAGGAGGGTTTTCTTCATCGCCGACACAAAGTGGGAGAAATTTCGGCGTCTCGCATCACAGCCGGACGGTGCGGTTTTCTAGTTCTGGGTTCGCGAAACTTCTCAGACAACTGCAGACGTGCAACACAATTCCAAACACTCCGGGAACGCGTATCCGGTGACAGCGATACGCTCGAGGTGTGTGGAGAGCGCTGTGACTGCCCGCAGCGACTGCCGGCCGCCCGAGACCGCGCCCGAGCGGCGAGACGCGCCGGCTCAGCAGGCCGAGCGGGCAGCGCTGAGCTCAGCGCGGGGAGGAAACGTCGGCCCTGTGGACGCCGCGCCAGGAATCATCCAGAGAAGCTGCGCGCACGCCGCGAAGAAGCCCGGCAGCTTGAACTCGCCCCTTTGCTAAACCTGATTATCTCATAGTTCCCAGTGCCTCTCCCATCGCAAACATGCCTCTGTTTATGAGTAAAATAAAAAAGGCAACTTTTTACAGTTCTGTTTTCTTACGAAACATAATGAGTAAGCATCTCGAGACGTTTTTAAACACTCACAGGAAAATATTTTTGCCTTTTAAACATTCAGGGGAACATTCCGAGAGGCAGTCGTTTCTGTTAAGCTACGTTAACATGCTTATTTAAAAAATAACTCCAAGTTTGACAGGTTACTTTGCCTTGAAAGTAAAATATTCAGGGAGCTCATAAAAACCATGGAGAGAAAACGCAAACCTTCCAAGAGGAATATCTCAATTTCTTCCAAGCTACTCAATTCGGTGCCTGCTTTTTCTCATCACCGATATCGATTCAAAAGTGGAGGCTGCAGTCGCTGGCCGTCCACGCTGACCCAGGGCTGGCGAGGGCTCAGGACCTTTCACCTCAGTGTCCGGCATGAACGCGTGGGGACAGAGACCCAGGGATTAGACTGGTCACCACTCATCCTGCGACTTTTCTGCCACTCACTGCCCAGAGCCGCTGAACAAAAACCTGCTGCTTTCATCTCCGTTCGTTGCACTAAAAATGCAAAATTAAAGAAAAAGGAGCAAATCTTAATATTACCCGGGCCTGTGATGGATAATGTGTGCCACGTAGGAGTTTTAATGTTATAAACTGAGTTTTATGTTACTCACTTCTAATAGTGACATATTTAACATTTTAAGACTAGATATAATAATTTTATGGGGTAAAATGGATGTTATTAGAGGATTATACTGTAGCACTTTGTCAAATTCTTGTATATTAAATACAAAAAAAACTACAATAAAAATAGGAGGGGATTCTGCCTTCTGCACCATGAAGAAGACAATTCATTCTCGATCCTCTCCCGGTGCTCAGCTGTCCTGGCCTGACTCGGGCCTTCTCTCATCCTTTCTGCGCTGCCGAAATAAAAGCCAGGGAGTGTGTTTTATCTGCATAAGTAATTGAAGACCGTTTGTGTGACTATCAAGCCGTGTCTTCAGTTCATAGCGGGCACAACCGCCCAAACCTCCCCTCCGTCTTGGAAGGTTTGCAAGGAGGCCAGAGTCGGGATTGAAGAGGGATTATGGGCAGTTAAAGGATGAAAAGAGGAAACCATGCAATGCTGAACTTCTGGAAGATTCTGTCCAAGCCACGCTCCCAGAACCTCTAACACGACAGTGACAGGCAGATCCACGCACTAGAATATCTACCGTGGAAGGATTTCACTTACTTCCCATGCACGCTGGCATGAGACCTGCTCAGGAGAGGACGGAAATCAGAAAAGGAGAGAAATCAGGCTCTGTCCTCAGGAGCCAAGACGTGCAGCCACCAGCCCGGGAGAACCGACACCGAGCACGTGCGAGCCTTCGGGCAGCGCCGGGCAGCTGCTGAGAGGACGTGGCCCGTCGCCCCTGTGCCCGCCAGCTATGGAGTTAGGCACGCAGGGTAACCCACCACCCGCACAAGATTTCGCGTGTGCACTGGCGAGGTTTATTCTCAACACGTCTGACCCGCTCCGCCTTCGCTGAGACGCGTGTGACACACTGGGGCTTCGGAATCCAGACAGGGCAGCTGTCCTCGGGGCGGTCCGTCCCTCCTCGCGCCTCTGGGCCATCAGCACAGGGAGGAAGAGAAAATGAAGAGGAGGGAGGTCAGAACGAAAACAGCAAGCAAACCTTGAGCTATCCCTGCTCCACGTGTGCGGGCGCCGGGCTGGAGGGACAGAGAGGGAGCGGTTCTCCGTGTGGTGCCCGGCGCCTACGGGAAGGCCCGGGCAGGGGTGGGCAGGGCTGGTCCAGGTGCAGGGTGACCTTCGCCGGAAGGTCCTCCGAACCAGCCCGCCTGGCAGCGTCGCTCCACAGCCCGTGGGCAGGACGCGGAGGCTCCAGCGCCTTGTGTCTGCCGACCCTGAGTGAGAAGCCAGTGCAGACTGTCACGCTCAGCACTAGAGACACGACCACATGCTAAATGTCATGGGAGTTCCTCCGCCCTGCGTCCCTGCTTCTCAAGCATGTGTGGGCTGCATGGCATTGGAAGGGACTGAGCGGGACACTGCACACGCACAGGTGGAGGCAGAGACACAGGAGCAGACTCGGGTCATGCAGAGATCTGGGCGGCGACATCTCCACCAGCTGCCCGCGTGAATGCCTGTGATCACAGCCACAAGCCCGGTGGAAGACACCCCCAGCAGAAGTGCATCCAGTGGTGAGTGCTGCTATCGGGGCCGGCTCGATGACCCTCGGAAGCCCAGGCCATCAGAGAAGCCAGCCCACGACACCCCTGGGGTCACCCAGCCCCGGCACTGCATCGGGCCGGAAAGCGCCAGCCAGCACCTGCTGGCCCCGGTAGGAACATCCCCACGCGAGTGTTACCTCACGGCCCACGGGGCCTCCCCTGCCTGGAACGTGCGGAAATCCGGCCCTGGGCACGGCCCCGGGTCCAGGTGTGCAGAGCCCGCTGGCCCGTGTTTCCGGTCAGGTTCGGCTCGGAGGGCGCCATGAGGGCCGCAGCGACTGCACCGGCCTGGCCGATGACTGGGCCGTGTGGGAAGGCCGGGGAGACAGCGCCGGCCGGCAGTGCAACCCGCGGCCCGGCGGCTGCAGAGCAGCGCGTTTGGAGGCCGTTTGCGGGGCGTCTGTCTGTGTGCTGCCTCTGAAACGCCGGCGGCACGAGTTCTGTCTGTGCGCCGGGAAAGGCCGTCAGCCGGCCCGCGCGGGGCGTGAGAAGATCCCGACTCGGCGTCACTCCTCCTCGTCCTCGCTCACAAAGGCCCGTCAGCCACCGGAACCGTGTCGGTGTCAGAGCCTTGTCCGGAGACCGGGAGGCTGCTTCCTGGCGAGGCCGCCCAAAGCGGAGCATCTGGAAGTAGAGCGACTCGTGTCTGCGCTGGACGCGACTCTCACAAACTCGTGGTCCCGGCTCAGGCCGCCCTGAAGCAGTCGTGGGCCTCACTGGGTGGCTGGCGTGTCCCCGTGTCCGGCGGCATTGGAAATGGCCGGGAATCGACTGCCAGGACCCCTCCGCTCCGCGCGCGCGGCTGCGACTAGCTCCTCTCCCCCGAGGCCCGGGGCCTGCTTGCCTCCCCAGGAGCCCCCAGGCCTCGCCGGGGCTGGGGACGCGGCCACCCTCCACGTCCAGGAGTCTCGACCGTGTTCTCTGCAGGCTCACCTATGGGACCCAGATGCCACCCTGCCTCTCTGCACCCTCGCTCACTGCGAGGACGGAAGACCACTCCGGTCCCCTCCCTGCACCCAGCAGCATCCCCACCACCTGTGCAGTGTCCCGGGCACCCGGAGAACATCCGGCCAGGTGACATCCGAGACCTCAGCTTACGAACTTGATTTCCACAAACACGAGTCACTTGGGACAGTCACCGGTCCTGTCCAAGCTTCCACACGCTGGCAAGGACTCGAGCTTCCCGCGTGGCCACGTCCAGTGCGTCCGGAACAGCGTCCGAGCCGCACGCACACGATGGCTCCGGGCAGACGCAGGTCCAGACCCTGGACGCTGCATAGCCGGTGACGCTGAGATGTTAAATGGCCCGGCGAGGCTCGCGCTGGTATTAATAGTGATAAAAGCTGTGACTCGCCAAGGAGCAAACAATGAAGCCACCCTCGAGGGGCGGGAGACACCACGAAGCGCCTACAACGAACACAACAACATTTTAGACCAAAATAGCTCAGAAAAGTGCCACAGAAAACCAGGGACAGCGGGAGAGGAGGGAGCGGGAAGCCACCGCCGAGCGCGGTGAGAGAACGCTGGGCAGACATGGAGCGATTCAGGGCACCGTCACAAAGCCTCCCATTTACGAAGCACGTCCGCAGGCAGGACGTCCCGGCCAGCAGGCAGCATCGGGGCCTCTGTTTTCACTTAACAAAGACGTAAACGAGCTTCCCAATGGCGCGACAAAGGCGTGTCGCTGGTGTCTCAGAGCAGGTGCGGGGCCGGGGCTGTCCGGCCGCTGCGTGTGCGCTGCTCACCAGGTGAGTGCGGGTCCGCCGCCCTCGCCGACCCCTGGAGATGCCCGGCAGGGAAGGGGGCTTGCTCGTCGGCTCTGTCTCCAGCTTCCACCCGGAGCTAGAATGACACCAGACTCACCGAGGACGCGGAAAAGAGCGGCTCTTCTGGAAGACGTGACTAGAGCGGCAGCAAGTGCTGGCCTCAGACCCACATCCCAGTCTGGAGCGAGACCCGGGGGCGAGGACCCACAGGCTTCCGCGGACGCTGCGCCGGAGCAGAAGGGCCGCTGGCAGCCCATCGGGGCAGCTGAGCCGGCAGGCCCGGCGTCGTCCCTCCAGCCCGTCCGCGTGGCCCTGAATCTGGGCTCCACTGGGGGAGTCTGAACCTCCCGGGAGCTCGGGACCCCGAGACATTACCGGGGCTCCCCGCCCCGACCAGGAATGCACGTCCTCGGCAGGCGGGGCCCAACTGGAAAGGCTCCGGTCTGGAGAGAAGGCTCAGGACAGCATGCTCCTTGTCATTCAACCCCGTCCTCATGTTCAGTCACCACGGCCACCGCTCCCCCTGCTGCTGGCCGTGCGCACGTCCCAGAGTGGGCACTGTGGCTCCTCTGAGGCCGAGAGACGGGCACGCTCGTCTCAGGGCATCGGGCTGCACCGGTTCGGCTCACGGGAAGGCAGAGGTCGGTTTCGCATCCCAGCGACCACTTTCTTGCTTTAGCCGGAGATGGGAATGGGCAGAACAGACAGACGCCACGGCCGGCGAGCGGCAGGGGCCGCCCCCAGGAAGGCGGCCCAGGAGCACCGGCGGGTGCCAGAGCGAGAGGAAGCCTGCGCTTCCCAGGGTCACGCCAGGACGCCCGTCGGCCTTTGACAAGCAGCGGCTTCTAATCCAGCGCCCACGGCCGGAAGAACCGGTCAGGGCGGAGACGCCTGTGAGCATCTACACACGACATCCAGTGGGGTTTAAACTCGGGGGCAGTTCTTGGAGTCAGCCGTCCATGTGGGCTGGGACCCCGGCCACGTGGAAGAGGAACAGCACTGCCCCGCAGGCCAGGCCGCCGTGGGTCTCAGGCGGACAGCACGGCAGCTTCCGCACGTGTCCTAACTCGTGGGCAACCCTTGTCCAGGAGGGTCTGTTTCAGCCCCGCAGACACACCTGAGGGAGCTCGACATCAGCGAGAAACACAAGATTTGTGGGAGACGCCAAAGGAGAAGCCCCGTGGCACCCCCTCTTCCCGCTCCTTGAACGAGGCCCCATCGCACTCCCTGCTGGGCCCACAGATTATGGGTCAGTCCTGCCTGCACAGCCGTGGGGCACAGAGCGGCGCTCGGTGTGCATGGCGACTGTGGGGGCGGCTTCCCGGGGTGGGCACTGAACGTGAAGGGCGGCGGCGTCTGCACGGGGACGGGTCCTGAGGTGGGGGCTCCGAGGCAGCACAGCAGGGGCCCATGTGTCTGTCCATCAGTTCACACACTTCCCGAGTGCGTCCTCCGCGCCAGTGGCCAGAGTGGCCACTGTGTCCCTCCAAGGGGCAGGAAAGACTCTTCAGAGGACGCCTGTGATAACTAAGCGAATGAGGGGACTGACTGCTGGGGCAGAAATGAATAAGAAGAGTTTGGCTGTAAAGACGAGTCTGCGGTGAGTGTCGGCGCTGCAGGTCACGACAACAGGCCATCTTGATATTCTCGGCAGGTACGAGAACTCTCTGGAGACCTGTCCAGGCGCCCGGTGCTGGAGCACAAGCTGAGCAAACAGCTCAAACAGCAGACGTTCTCAGAACACTCCTGATGCAGAACTGCGTCCAGTGGGGCTGGGAGAGGGACGGGCCCCAGCACAGCCACAGACACTGAGGTGACAAGTGTGACATTCCCCACCCTGCCTTGGCCAGCGCTCCTCCTCCTCCTGCTCCTCCTCCTCCTGCTCCTCCTGCTCCTCCTCCTCCT